>JACVVK020000011.1:3640000-3657500 GCA_018292915.2 Batillaria attramentaria
CAGCCAGTCAAAACATGATGCTTATTTTAAATATTTAAAAAGATACCTCGGCAGGCAGAACTTATAAACTTAATAATTACAGAATGAATGAGAGAGTAGGTGGGTCCATTCGCTGCGCTGCATCGCCAACAAACAAACCAAACAGACAGAAATAAAACAACTCATCACCAACAAAAGTCAACCAAAACCGAACACAAAACCAAGAAGAACAACGACAACAAACTAATTAACCCACTTCTTGC
The DNA here is from genome assembly GCA_018292915.2 of Batillaria attramentaria. Classification (NCBI taxonomy): domain Eukaryota; kingdom Metazoa; phylum Mollusca; class Gastropoda; family Batillariidae; genus Batillaria; species Batillaria attramentaria. Next base: position 3,640,243 of record JACVVK020000011.1, read on the forward strand.
CAAGTCAGCTTTGGGCTGTGCGCCAGTGACCTCGCTTAAAACAAATTCACAATTATTTAACACTTTCAGTCCTGCCACCGTATCACCTACGGTCTCGCAGACCCTAACAATAATAATTATGCGTGCATGTGACCGACTCTCATACGCTCTACACAGTGGAAGATTCCCCCTATAGGATCAGTGGATCCAGTACTTCTTGAGAAATAGGGTTTTGTATGCCAGAGCCCAGCTTTAGATCTAGCACACTTGGAAAACTCCCAGGCAGAGAGCGTTATCGCTATTGAGATTCCTTCAGGGCTGAAAGGGTTAAAGGATTTCAATTTGGCTCGGTGGGAGTGTTGCACTTTGATAATTACTCGTGTTTGCTGCAGTAAGAGCCGCCAAGGAACCGTTAACCCTTTCACTGCCACACACGTTTGTGGTCACTCATTGATTGTATCCCTTTACAAAGGCAACAAAACATGTATGTGGAGAGCTGGTTGTTGTTGTTGTTGTTGTTGTTGTTGTTGTTTAGACAAGAACTAGAACGACTACATTTTGAACAAGTTTGACGTCTAGCCTAAAGGCGCGAGTCATAAAGTTCTGCCACCATGGCAGTGAATGGGTTAATGTTGACTGATATTAGCCAAACCGAAAAAGAGTCAAGAACGTGGAATACACGCGCACGATATGAAAGGTGATATAAGCAAGAAACAAACAAACAAACAAACAGTAATAACGACACGAACAACAAGCCACACGCTAAATGCGACTAGGCTGACTAACACAAAACCTTAACACGTCAGCTGCATTTCTCATCACCACGACCTGAGAACAACCTGCTATCGCTGTTGTCTCGAGCCTATGTTTCCTTGCGAATATGCCCGTACTCTGTAGCTATTCGGACTCGTGCAAAAAAAAAAAAAAAAATTAAAAAAATCAGGAACTATATTCGGCGGCGATGATATAACTCGATAGTCCTCTCGTTACCAGCTTTGGCCTTAGGCTGACCTGTTACAAAGGTTAAACGGTGAGAACATGCTACAAGATATCAGGATAATTTTGTATGTACTCCTGTGAAGTTCCGACCTCCGTGTGTGTGTGTGTGTGTGTGTGTGTGTGTGTGTGTGTGTGTGTGTGTGTGTGTGTGTGTGTGTGTGTGTGTGTGTGTGTGTGTCATTGTGTGCAAGATTTACTTGTGTGCGTGACTGAGGGTTCTGTTGGTGCAAGTTTTATTTGTTATTATTGTGTCTTATTATTTTTTATGGTGGTCTATAATTTCCCTTACGTAAATTGAATTGAATTGAATTGAAATCTGTATTTCGACTATTTTTTTGTAGGGTATTCGTGCCTGCACAGCTGTAGCAGATGCTGTTCTCTTCGCCTCGCGTTTGGGTTTCTGTTTTATCAGTGCGCGCGCGCGCGGGCACACACACACACACACACACACACACACACACACACACACACTCCTGCACCCATAGCCCCCCCCCCCTCCCCCCGCCCCCAACACACACACACACACACACACACACACACACACACACTGACGCGGCACACACACGCGCAGGCACTGACGCACGCACGCACACAGCTGCCCGACTTCGACTGAAAAGTCTTTCAGCGGTCAACGCCCCTCAGTAAATCCGATAACGCGGTAAACAAGCAACGGAAACTAACTTTCTCTAATGGCCTGCTGAGGTTCACCTCACACTGTCGGGAGATTTGATTTCGTCTCTCCGACTGGGTTGAAAGACGGGAGTAAAAATGATTAGCCGCTCAACGATCGAAGGAGAGAGGGGAAGATTTGAGACACGTGTTCAGTCATCTGCGAATCAGCAAGCCGCAAATTAACTAGCCACATCGCGGACTACCATAGCAGCAGTTTTTTACCCCCCCCCCCTACATCCACCCTCTCGCACCCCCCCACACCTCCCCCCATCCCCCCCCCACCGCTCTCTCACAGCCCATTTCACACACACACCCATGAACCATCTATCCCCCCCCACACCCACACACACCTCCCTCCCGCCTTCCCCCATCCCCCATCCCTGCGGCAGTGGATTAGTTTTGCTTTGTTACCGTGATTCGGTGTTCACGGAAAAAGCATCAAATAACGAACAGCACAGCAAGAAGTGGGGTGATGTATGGCTGCTCTGGCAACATCAAATTCTCCCCTGGAAACTGAAGTTTGTCATTGTCCTAGAGTATTGTGTCTAACGGTCAGAGAGAGAGAGAGAGAGAGAGAGAGAGAGAGATAGCAAACGGACGACCTTTCCAAAGTTTTCGTCAGTTAAGTGTTTTGCCGAACAGTCTCTCTCTCTCTCTCTCTCTCTCTCTCTCTCCTTTCAAAACCTCTCCCTAAGCACCGTGAGCACTCAGTTAGGGTGGAGCCGTGCGCTATATCAAGTCTCAATCATCATCATCATCATCATCATCATCATCTTTTCATTTCAGTTGTGTTTATATTGCTTTGGTTGATAACTTCATCTCCACGTTCATTATAATAATAATAATAATGAATGGCATTTGTAGGGCGCATTTCTTTGGACTAAACTCAATGCGCCAATCACTCACCGACACTCACGCACATTTTACAAACAGTGGACAGACATACACTGGTGAAACTGACTAGTTGCTGACACGGGAAATTACTGAAAAGCTTCACAAAAGAGGAAAGTTTTAAGGTTGCTCTGAATTATGATTTTGTATGGCGTTTTTCTTCGCGTGCCTCTAAGAGGTCTTGAAGAGCAAGAAGACCTTGAGCTTGTATAAATTTATTGCATGTGTTGAGTGTTCTTATTGTTCTATATTTTAGATTCAGTACACAGGCGCCAGCATGAACCCAGCTCGTAGTCTCGGTCCCTGTATCCTGACGGGTCTTTGGGACCACCATTGGGTGAGTCTCATAATCTTAATTCTCTCTTCGTACTCTCTTCTTTTGATGATGGCCAACACGACGGCTGCCCACAGTGTACAAAATCTAGCCGCGTATTTCTGCAAGCACACATTATCACTGCACTCTCGCGTGTGAAGCACGTCTTTTGGGGATCGGTAGTGGCGTAACTGGAACTGTACGGAGACTGGTTATTACTCCGATGTGCACGGGCTATGTAAGTACACTTTGGGTATCGGTGTTGGGCTAAAGATTTTTTTTTTTTTTTCATTTCTGAGGTTTTTGTTTTGTTTTGGTTTTGCTCGTTTGCCATTTTGCTCCTATGATTTTTTTTTAAATAAACTTTCTTTGCTCCTATACTACCCATGTTGTAATAATACTAACACTTCTTGTGTTAACAGTTCGGCTACAGATAGCTGTAGATATGTTAACACGCTCTTTTGTTCACTAATATCATTTTTTTGCGAATAATGAATGTTTAACTCAATTGCTACCAAGAACGTTTGGGCCGCCGACGTTCTGCGCCAGACACGGGGAGCCGGGATAGCAGAATGGTAGAGCGTTGGACTCCCAATGCTCGGGTCGTGAGTTCGAATCCCGGCTGGGGCCACATATTTGTCCTGGCCTTTTTCTGGTTGCTCCGTCTTTGATATCACCCATACGTGGTGAAAAAGGACGTTAAACTCCCAAACACCCACCCACCCCTGCGCCAAACACGACGTGCGAGTATCCGTGTATGCTATCAAGGGAACTTCGGGTGGCCTTCCGGTGTACTGTCATGTATCCTATTCTTGCACATCCCCGTACCAGGGGCCGTCGCTAGTGTAGCGTTACGGCCCCTGGTACGTAGCGTTACTGCCCCTGGTACGGGGATGATACTTGCACCACTATTGTCTCCCTTCGTAGCCATTCACCATTGTCAGACAAGTTGTCCCCCCTGTCTGCAGGTGTTCTGGGTCGGTCCGACCTTGGGCGCACTGACCGCCGGCTTGTTGTATGAGCATCTGTTTCACCAGCGACACTTCGTGAGCCGCGGGTTCAAATCACGCGGTGACCACAACACGAGAACTAGAGAAGAAGATCACAAAGAACATCAGAATATATTGCTTGAGCATGATGACTGATATCCTCCCCCCCCCCCCTTCACTGCCCCTTGCCCCCACCCTCCCCCCCCCCCCAAAAAAAAGCACAAGAAGACAGAAAGTAGAGAGAAACAAACATTAAGAAGAAGCGGAGATAGAGTCTTTGGAAGTCACAGTTAAAGCTCATGTTGACATCGAACCATCGAACCAAAAGATGTAGGTCTACACGCACACTGTTGCCCCTTTTTGTGTGAATTATTTACCGTGAAAATAGATAGTGTATGAAGACTCTTTAGATATTTTGGAATCGAAACTTGAGAATGTTGAGAGACCGTAATCACGGTGTAGAGGGGCAAGTCTAACGGAAATTTTCTTTCTAACGAGAGATTTTTTTTGTCTTCTTCTTCCTCTTTAGCTTTTTATTCTAATCTCCTTACGTTTATCTCTACTGAAATGCTTGGCTTGCTTGGCTACGAAATGATGAACCTCATCTCTTTTCTAACTAAACTGCTACGCTTCTGCTAACTACTACTACTACTACTACTACTACTGCTGCTGCTGCTGCTGCTGCTGCTGCTGCTGCTGCTGCTGCTGCTGCTACTACTACTACTACTACTGCTACTACTACTACTACTACTACTACTACTACTACTGCTGCTACTACTACTACTACTACCACTACTACTAATGAGTATTGTATAGGCGCTTTACCCAGTTTCATGAATCGGCTCAAAGCGCCGCGAACTGAACCCAACACGCACGCTCACGTGAATCACACGCATTCTCTCACACACTGGACATAAACACATCAGTTACAATCACGGGGTGCGAAGGGTAAGCTCAGCTATTTAAATTTCGGAATGTACAATTGCATTTATTTTTCAAATATGGTGCGCTGAACATTTCCAAAGCAGAGGGAGAGGAAGCCGGAGTACCCGGAGAGAACCCCCGACGATCGGCCTGAATGAACGGTGCCACATTCGAGAAGGAAAAATTCTTTGCCTCGAGTGGCAACCTTGTATTACCCGGCAATTCTTGTGCATACGCACGCATTAATATGTTTGCTGAGATGGAGAGAGGATTTTACACGAGAGTATTATAAATATACTACGCATGATCGTTTTATCATTATTATTATTATTATTAACACGATGGCATGATAATTATCTGTAATGTCGAACGGTTAGATGCCTGGAATTCAGTGACGACGAAGTGATAAGACAATTCTTACGGGTTGTTTGACGGCAACAAATGCACTATTTTATATCAGTTATCAAATTATATCGTCGCATTCAAATCTCGTAATATGTCGTTCCCAGTTAAATTCAGTTCTTTCCTTTACAACGCTTACCGTTTCGCTGTTGCTTTTTTAAATAACGCATTCTGTTAAGTGCAGTACATCATCACTAAGCAAATTTTGCCCGTCGATCATGTGCAGGTATTTTGGGTCGGTCCTATCGTCGGGGCTTTGACTGCCGGAATCATGTACGAGTTGCTCTTTGCCCAGCGACATTTTCCCAGCGCGAAACCTGTCGAGCCCCAGGAGGTTGTAATTGTGAAGGACCAGGAAAACAACGAAATTAACTCTAAGTTGTAAAATATGAACTCTCACCTCAGGGACTTGTTTTGATTTTGATCTTTTGACAAAAGAAAATGCGCCCTAGAAATACCATTTATTATTATTATTATTATTATTATTAAAAGAGGTTGTGTCTGATTGTGAGGGTGTGGTATTTGAAAATGATTGTTTCACGTGAGACTTTTGCTTTGATTTTGAGGTACTCCATTGTTCGTTTGACTTTCGAATGCATGTGGTTGAAAATCTAGAGTACATTTAGCGTAACTTTTTTGTGGTTGAATATAATGATTATCTTATCCGTGAATCTTACCACTGTTGTAATGGAAATTTGCATCCTCCTAATCCATTTATATTCGGACAATTACTTCTCGGAACTTTGCATCTAACGGGATTGTGGCTTTGTTCTTATATTTAAAACGAAGCTTTTTTTTTCTAAAACAAACATGAAAGCCCTCCATATTTGCCTAACCTGCTTCTTTAAAAACATTCCTGCTCCATAATTCATGTATGACCCAGATATGACAAATCCCAGAGAAAGCAAACAGATAGGAAAAAAAGAAAGCACAGTGGAACCTGCCAAGGCGGTCACCTGTTTAAGCCATGTCACTGTCTAACCTGGTCACCCCACAGGATCCCTTGACATGCTAGCTGTTGATATGCCACCCTGGATAACCCGGTCACACCTGTCTAAGGCGGCCAGTTTGGCGCCGTCCCACGGGTGACCGCCTTACACAGGTTTGACTGTACACCGAAAGAAAACAGAAAGAATTCGAGGGGCGGAGAGAAAAAAAAAGGAGAAAAAAAACAAAGAGAGAGAGAGAGAGAGAGAGAGAGAGAGAGAGAGAGAGAGAGAGAGAGAGAGAGAGAGAGAGAGAGAGAGAGAGAGAGAGAGAGAGAGAGAGAGAGAGAGAGAGAGAGAGAGAGAGAGAGAGAGAGAGAGAGAGAGAGAGAGAGAGAGAGAGAGAGAGAGAGAGAGAGAGAGAGAGAGAGAGAGAGAGAGAGAGAGAGAGAGAGAGAGAGAGAGAGAGAGAGAGAGAGAGAGAGAGAGAGAGAGAGAGAGAGAGAGAGAGAGAGAGAGAGAGAGAGAGAGAGAGAGAGAGAGAGAGAGAGAGAGAGAGAGAAGATATTTTTTCATTCAATCCCATAAAAGGGAAATTACAATGCCTGCTCCTTTGATTAAAAAAAAAAAAAAATTATCACGTTCCCACAAACACCCACTCACTCTGATGCACACACACATTCACGCACTCCCTAAACATAAAAACTTAGATGTATACAAACACGTAAATACAAAATGGATTAATAACCGAAAAACTCTAAAAGATATCACTTTCGTTAGGTTGTCCCCTCTTGTACGAACCATTTGCTGTGGTGATGGCTCAGAGAGAGAGAGAGAGAGAGAGGACAACAAGGAAAGAAAAAAAGTAAACACCATTCTCCCCGCTCTGGCCATCATCCCCACCACCGCATCCCCCACCACCGCATCCCCCACCCCCTCCCCTCCCGACCCCCCCCCCCCCCCCACGCCTGGGCTAGGAGCCTAGACGTTTGCGCCCGTATCTTTTATCTAGTTTTTCACCTCATTCTCCTGCTGCTTTCTCCAAGAAAAGATTGCGGAATAAATAATGCTGTCGTTTATTTGTTTGTTCGTCCCCTGAAAGAGGCTCTTCAGCCGAAAATTCGAGAGAATAATTCTGTCTTGTTTATCGTTATATGAGTGTGTTTTGAACTGTTTAGTAATTCTGTCTTGTTTATCGTTATATGAGTGTGTTTTGAACTGTTTAGTAATTCTGTCTTGTTTATCGTTATATGAGTGTGTTTTGAACTGTTTAGTAATTCTGTCTTGTTTATCGTTATATGAGTGTGTTTTGAACTGTTTAGTAATTCTGTCTTGTTTATCGTTATATGAGTGTGTTTTGAACTGTTTAGTAATTCTGTCTTGTTTATCGTTATATGAGTGTGTTTTGAACTGTTTAGTAATTCTGTCTTGTTTATCGTTATATGAGTGTGTTTTGAACTGTTTAGTAATTCTGTCTTGTTTATCGTTATATGAGTGTGTTTTGAACTGTTTAGTAATTCTGTCTTGTTTATCGTTATATGAGTGTGTTTTGAACTGTTTAGTAATTCTGTCTTGTTTATCGTTATATGAGTGTGTTTTGAACTGTTTAGTAATTCTGTCTTGTTTATCGTTATATGAGTGTGTTTTGAACTGTTTAGTAATTCTGTCTTGTTTATCGTTATATGAGTGTGTTTTGAACTGTTTAGTAATTCTGTCTTGTTTATCGTTATATGAGTGTGTTTTGAACTGTTTAGTAATTCTGTCTTGTTTATCGTTATATGAGTGTGTTTTGAACTGTTTAGTAATTCTGTCTTGTTTATCGTTATATGAGTGTGTTTTGAACTGTTTAGTAATTCTGTCTTGTTTATCGTTATATGAGTGTGTTTTGAACTGTTTAGTAATTCTGTCTTGTTTATCGTTATATGAGTGTGTTTTGAACTGTTTAGTAATTCTGTCTTGTTTATCGTTATATGAGTGTGTTTTGAACTGTTTAGTAATTCTGTCTTGTTTATCGTTATATGAGTGTGTTTTGAACTGTTTAGTAATTCTGTCTTGTTTATCGTTATATGAGTGTGTTTTGAACTGTTTAGTAATTCTGTCTTGTTTATCGTTATATGAGTGTGTTTTGAACTGTTTAGTAATTCTGTCTTGTTTATCGTTATATGAGTGTGTTTTGAACTGTTTAGTAATTCTGTCTTGTTTATCGTTATATGAGTGTGTTTTGAACTGTTTAGTATTATGAGTTTTTTTGTTTTTTCGAACACGATGGATTTTTTTATTTTTTTTGGGGGGGGGGGGGGGATTTATTTTAAACGATTTTCACCCGTCTAACAAGCTCAAGGTGAAAGCCAGTTTACCACGGGGTGTAATCAAAATGGACGCGAGTGTATCTGGTGCTACTTCACTTCAGAACTTTCCACGATGCAATTGCAGCTTCTCACGCAGTCATACGTTTAAACCAGGAGCATGCGCGCGTCTTTGCATTCAAGTAATGCATTTGTCAAAGTCGTTATCTTGTTGATGAACAACTCCTTTCATAGTTTCACGCCGACGGTCTGCTGGAAACACTCGGTGCCACTCAATTTTGAAAAGGAAACACTCGGTGCTACCCTTTGGAAACACTCTGTCCTGAGACGGTGCTACTTTTGAAGCTGAGTAGCACTGGAAACACCCGGGTCCATTTTGATTACACACCGTGCGTTTTTGCTTGGCATCCCGATTTCGCTGATTGTGACCGTGTTAAGTTCCACTGATAAAATCTGTTCATATTCTGTTACGGTTGTGTAATCGTATAATTATCATTCTGTCATTTGCCATGCGTGTGCGTGTCTGCGTGTGTGACATTTTGATGTGAAACCAAAGCGAATTGTTTACACTTGTCTGTGCCGATGGTGCTGGTTGAAAAAGTATATCATAATTGTCATAATTGGTGTCTGCAAAGTGTGATGCTTTCCTGGTGTGTGTGTGTGTGTGTGTGTGTGTGTGTGTGTGTGTGTGTGTGTGTGTGTGTGTGTGTGTGAACCTGATGTGAGTGTGGCTATGATCTGTGTGTGTGTGTGTGTGTGTGTGTGTGTGTGTGTGTGTGTGTGTGTGTGTGTGTGTGAACCTGATGTGAGTGTGGCTTTGATCTGTGTGTGTGTGTGTGTGTGTGTGTGTGTGTGTGTGTGTGTGTGTGTGTGTGTGTGTGTGTGTGTGTGTGTGTTGCCATTCGGTACAAGATCTAAGCTCCATTGATTTGAGAAACATTTAGGTCCAGTTACCACTGGGTGGCCCGACGTGTGTTTGCGTACACGCGCGTGCGTGCCTGTGTGCGTGCGAACAAACGCACAAACAAACATAGCCACGAGATAATAAAGATAATGAACATGTCATCCTAAGTCAAAACGCGCTGAAACAATTCCAGTTAACCTTTTTTTCAGTTTAATAACAAAATTTAATACAGGAAAGAATATACAAGTACATTCAGGGGAAAGAACAATGTCAATACTGAACAGGTTAATCTGTCAACTAAGACGACTCACAATGATTGCATGGAAGCAATTCTCTTGCAATGACCAAAAGGTACGGATCAGTTCAGTTTACACGGAGTGTGTTTCATTATCAGTACACTCACAAAATATCAAAATAACGCGTACATTGTTATCAAAAGGAAAGCAGGCTTCTTGTAGGAACTAATTCGGTCAAGCTGAAAACTTGGAAGAATCTTGAAGCATGCTACCTTAAACGTATAGGGGAAGAAATAATATTGTCTCATAATTGTATGATGCCTTTATTCAATACAGTATAGGACTGATAAGGGCTAACATAATTACATGCAGTATATAAAAAAAAAAAAAAAATTTTAAATGCCATTTGATCTACCAGTCTACCGCCAAAACTCCAAACAATGCTGCCGCAAAAAAAAAAAAGACACATGTCACAAGGATAATCACACATAACCATTGAAAAAAGCCGGTTGTATTCTTATTTGGAGTGTAACGTCCACGGCACAAGCGTAATTGGAGACGGACCTTAAGGCTCCGCCAGACGTGGCCATACCAGCGGAAAAATATTGCACTCCCAACCAATTAAATAGGCTCGCCAGAGGCACTGCAGTGCCCCGCTGTCGGCTCGCCAGTGAATAGAACACGGGCCTATTTTTTCCCCTCGCCACAGCTGTTAATCGCCGCTGACCGCGAGCTATCGCTCTTTGTGTATTGTCCAGCGCCAGGACGGCGGCGCATCCCACTCAGTGCACGCTCGTGGCGTGTGGATAGAAAAGCCGTTCGGCCAGCGTGCGAAGGCTCCACAGGCTCGCAGCGTCTGCAGTAGGCTTAAGGGGCAGGGTAATGGGTGAAGGGAAAGCTACCCTAAACAGTCCAGCTGAAAGCTATTCAATCCAAGGTCGGCCACATTTGATTTATGTTTAACTGTAATGGACAATTCACATGAACAGGCCCAGTTCACACAGTCACAGAAAACAGCAGCGTGAAAAGTAAGGCAACCTTTGGAGTAAACCTAGTTTGGGCTCATACTTGCCAAGGTTGTAAAATTCACAAAAAAGAAACTGCAGTTTACAACAGCGCGTCCTGAGTAATACAACACTGACTACGTCATTCTATATTAGCTGAGTAGTTAGGTGCTATTGCAGTATAATACATGGTAGTGAAATTGAGCAGGCTCCGAAAACAGACAAAGAAAAAATTCCAAACCACCTAAAGACCTTTTCTCTGTTTCTGTAGCAGTACGTGAAACTACACTGCTAAATCCCCTTAAAACACAGCTGGTCACGTATCTGTAAAAGCCCTGACTGAATATGTACACACATGGAGAGAAGTTAGTAACATAACTTTAAAAACAGATTGCCAAGACTGGTCGTAACTTCCGAATTAGAAACAAAGCAAAACAAACAAACAAACAAACAAACAAACAAACAAACAAACAAACAAACAAACAAACAAACAGAAAACCGATTTCATACATTCATTGTGGTGTGAAAAAGGAAAACTTGCGCTCGAATTTTTTTTACAACAGCAACAACAAGTACAAAGAAAGAGCGATGGAAAATATGATTAAACCCGAAGTTGCTGAAAAGGGTAGGAAACAATTGAAACGGGGAAGGGCTCCGCGGTGGAAAGTTTCCCAGTCTGAAGATTCTGCAGTCGGACACACAGACAGACGCATGACTTCAATGAAAACAATAGACCTCAACCTTTAGCTGAGGGCCTAATAAATGGAACATGTATGCGCATGACCAACAGAGGAAATCCATTCATTCTGTCAAAGAGGGCTTTGAAATCTGACGTCAATGACTATGAAGATGTTCATGAACGTAACACTGAACGTACCCCCCCCCCCCCCCCCACAAAAAAAAAACGGTCTACAAAACTAAACAATTTTCACTTCAGGATTGTGAAGAGGAAAGGCAAAATCAAAAGCAGACGCAAGAAAGGACAAAGAATTAGATGTCTTCCGGACACTCTCTGGCAGTGAAATGCATAATTATTATTGCCAACTCAACCGCGATGAACCACTGAAGCTGCTAAACTAGTTGTTGAATCCGTTGGAGAGTCAAAGTAAAACACAAGGGCACATGACTTAAAAGCAAAACACATTGTTTACATGATCATTAGACCTCGAAGTTTTCAGTTGTCACTGACCCAAATTACCATATTTCTACACAATGGACAACAATACCTAAAAGCAAATACACAGTCATCTTAATATTGTTTCCACTTTTCTCTGACAGGCGAAACCGGCGTGCACAAGACTATTTCCGAGCAGTATGAGTCTAGAACGTAGTCTTTCTTTCTGAAAGAGATATCTGCTTCTAGAATACAGTATACGCTCTTTCTAAAAGAGAAATATGCTTCTGGAATACGACACATTTAATTCTAAAAGATGACTATGCTTCTACAATACAATCACACTTTATTTCTAAAAGAGAAGATCTATGCTATTATCTACTGCAAAAACCACACTCCTGACTAGGATGGTTATTCCTTGAACTGACTAGACATCCGAGTGGTAGTATTTCTGCAAGTTACCCTTTCAACGGAGCTATCGACAGAAGAAAGAGGGGATTATTTTACAAAAGATAGTCAGTTTAGTATTTGCCGTCAATTAGTAAATTCACAGCATGATCTTTACAATTCAACTGTATATTTCTTACACGTTGGGACCGATGCAAGTTAACAGCATGATCTGACTGTTGGGGGGAAAAACCCCACATTGCTTTTACAAGCGGCCTTGTGTTGTATAGTCATGCTATCAAACTGATATTACACCTAGTAACTGAAAGATATCCACTGATTGGATGATAAGATCCTACAGTCAGCATCACCGAGCCAGTCTGGTTCAGTGACTGGTTCTATCATTCCTCTGCTCGTATGAGTTCAGACCGAATGAAACTGATGTTAAGTGGCGCATTATCGAAATATATCAGACGTAGTGACTGCAAGATGTCCACTGATTGGATGGTAAGATCCCACGGCCGTCATCACCGAGCCAATCTGGTTCAGTGATTGGTTCTGTCGTTCCTCTGCTTGTACGAGTTCAGACCGAATAAAATTGATGTTAAGTGGCAAAGCGTGTTTGATTTATGCTTGAGCGAGCTGATTTGAAAACGGCCGGTTTCCTACTGTTTGAGAGGTGAGGAATTATTATGAACAGTAATTTCTGGGCCATTTCTGTCGCGTACACACTAACAGGCTGCCAAACACATAACTCTCTTCATCAGTCACTCATACAACGCGTTTCAGTTCTTTAGCACCTTTGCCATCATAAATGACGGAGCAGTGATAGCAATAAATACGTACTATTACCGGTCGACATTCTTCTACGCTGTGGAGAAAGCGTTGCAACAGTTACGCTGTAAAGATTCCGCGCAACATGTATCTAGATCATCATCAAAACAGAAAGTCAGTACAATTTGCCCGTCCTTGTCGCAGGCGGTATTTGCATGCGTTGCGCACCTTCGCCCACCCAGGGACATGAGAAAGGAACAGACAACTGCGAAAATTTCAGGTTGGCGCGATCTAGGCAGTTGTGCCCCCTGAAATGAGACCCACAAAAACGAGCTGCGGTGGTGAGCTGTGAGTTTCGGCAATTCGTTCTTGGTTTCGGGTAACTGTGAGAGAGACTGCCTATGCGTAAACTTGTGCAGGAAACAAGCATCGTGTCGACTCATTCAACACCCATAGTCGCCATCTCACACACAGCGCCATGTGTGTTAGCAAATAATGATAATGCAGTTACTACGTCATGGCAAAATGAGTGCTTGTGTGCGCGCTGTTTTCTATGACTAAAGCAATACTGGCGAAACCAGTAACTGACCACCACAAAACAAGGGCAGCTTCAACTGCCCTAACTTGCGAACAATGTCAAATGCAACCAGTTCGGCATACCGAGAAACACAGGGTCTCTGACCAACGCCCGACCGACCAAAAACAAAACAACTCCAATCATGTAAATTGAAAAAAAAAAAAAAAAAAAAACAGGCTCCTGCCAGTTCTAACCAGTTGCCCCCCCCCCCCTCTCCTGCCTTAGTCCCCCCCCCCTCCACCTAAAGGGGCTAATTCCATCGTTACTAAGCCAGCTTATGTTTTCAATGCCCGCGAGTACACCCGTGCGCTCGAACTACTCTACATTGATGAGTAGTACAGCTCTTAATGCGATACAATGTTGTTTACACTTTGCGCGAGCGGTCGAGCGTTCAAATTCTACGACTGTTGTTATCTGCTGGAGCGCTTACTGAGTGTGGTCGCCGCGTTGAGTGCGTCAGTTTCTGTTGGCTCAGTGCCAGCATTACCGCTGTCGCTGTACAGGTGTCTAAGTTGTGTGATGATAGATACCACGAAAACAGCTCACAACGATAACAAACACGGTAGCGTAGCATTAGCGCTTTTTAACCAATTGAAGTAGCGTCTGAATTCACCAGAAGCACCCTCTACCTCCTGTCTCTCCCCCCTCCCTCCCTCCCTCCTCCCCCCCCCCCAACAAATACGTGGTTTTTTGTTTTTGTTTTTTTGTTTTTTCCTCTCTCTCAGTATTTTCCTTCATTGTCTCTTTGCGTTTTCCCGTCGTCATTGGAGTCGGGTTTTTCGGCTGAGTCTGTGAGAGGTAGGGTCTCCACAGGCGCCTCGGGGTCCTCCTCAATGATGCGGACCTTGATGGGTTTGGCGTGGAACTTGTCGTCGTCATAGTCGCTGGACAGCACGCATGCGCGGACCTTCTGAAGGGAAGCGTTGACGGCGAACAGGTACTCGTAGAGCAGGCCGGCCAGCACGCCTCCACCAATAGGGCCAACCCAGTATACCTGCCACAGTCAGGGGGAAACATGTTAGTGAATGCTGCCGGTTAGGTTACATGTCACTAACAGCTAAAGGCCGTTCTTAACCGGGCGGACTTTTGGTTCGCGAACTAGGTTCGAGGAGTACGGCGAACTAGGTTCGCGCACGTTGTTTCTTAACCGACCAAATATTTATGCGCAAACCCTGGTTCGAAAGGTTCGCCGAACTAGGTTCGAGGACTGCATAGCGTGTCGTGGGAACCCTCGCGATCCTTTTGCGATCCTGCGCTCTGATTGGCTGCTCGGGGAGAGCTGTTGTGCGCATGTACAAAGTTGAGGAAAATGACGGACGGCATGGCGGGCATCGACTCACTTTACATTTCCCTCTCTTGCGCTCTTTTCCTCTTTTCTCCTCTTCCTCGGCTTCCAAGAGTTCACTCAAAACGATAACTACCGCAAATGCCTGGTCGTCTCGATCCGGCTACGAAGGCGGCCATTTTGGTTGTCACTACGATTGTCTCAACTTCCGAGTCCGCGCTTGTTCGGGCGATGACGTATGCATATCATTAGCTGTCGGTTAGTTCGGCCGAACCTCTGGAACTAGGTATGTGTGCGCGCTTGCCCTGTTCGTATACAATACACAGTTCGCCGAACAAGTTCGTCAGACTGGTGGTTCGCCCGGTTAAGAACGGCCTTTACCAAGAAGGGAAATACCGTGAAGACTTCTCAAGGTCGAGGGGGAAAAAAAACACAGTATTTGCGCAGCATGATTTAAGAGAATTTTGAGGACCCAGATTATCATTTGCACAGGATGGTATCACAGAATTTAGGGACCCAGGTTTGCTGAGCTGGTATCGCGTGTTGTTGTTGTTGTTTTTTGGGGGGTATTATTTTTTTTAACCACATGTTTCTGGCAAACTTTCTTGCCAGACATCACAAACAAGGAAGCATGATTGTGTAAGTTCGAAATCATGACACATGGAAAGAAAGCAGTAAGTTCACTGACGTCATTTCAGGAAAAAGACCATTACGTCAAAATCTTTCATCTTGAAATCTCCCTCTTTTCTATATAATGACGTTACGGACGTACTGCGTTTTGCAAAAACACGGCAGAGCAAAACCGGATGGGGCTTTGGCCTCGGGGATGGCCGAGTGGAGTCGTCTATTTCCGAAGGCTGAGAACTTGAAAAGGGACGCCGGTAACTTTCGAAACAGTTAAATGTACCTGTCTCCGTCTAAACATTTCACGCAAAAGAACCAGCAGAGTGTTTAGAGATCTGATTGTGTAGGAAATACCACAAGAGCTGACTTATTTTCTCCGGCAGCAGAACAGAGCAGCTGGCTTACCCAGTGGTCCTTCCAGAGTCCCATGACGACGGCCGGGCCGAAACTGCGGGCTGTGTTCATACTGGATCCTGTGTACTGGATCTGGAATCACACAGAAAACAAACCGGGCCATTGTCGGTAAGTTCCATAATGCAATAGTCGCGAATCTCTGTGTGTGTGTGTGTGTGTGTGTGTGTGTGTGTGTGTGTGTGTGTGTGTGTGTGTGTGTGTGTGTGTGTGCGTGTGTGTGTGTGTGTGTGTGTGTGTGTGTGTGAGAGAGAGAGAGAGAGGTGCAAGGGAGTTAACTGCACTGAATGCCCTTTCCCATGGTCACTGCTACAGGTTGTCGCCCTTGACAATTTCACAGAACAAACTTTGTGAGAATCAGCCGACAAAAATACGATTTACAACAATGAAATAAGTGTAACATCGTTCAGAATAACAGATTCAAAATGAACCATGAGGAAGGCGAAGAGGATGTGTGTGTGTGTGTGTGTGTGTGTGTGTGTGTGTGTGTGTGTGTGTGTGTGTGTGTGTGTGTGTGTGTGTGTGTGTGAGGGGGGGGGGGGCAGGGGGCGACAGAGTTGATAGAAATACTGACTCGATCACGGTGTCACAAAATCAATTGCAGCCACAGCTGTGATAGATTCAGAGTGCAAAGGAGACTAGAAGGCTACAACCTGTGCAGTATGGTGGTGACAAGGACTTAAAGGTCTGCAATCGCAACAAAAAGCCACAAACAGTAAGTTTTAAAAAACTATCCAACTGTGCGAAATGCACGGTAAACTGTGTCACAGTTACAAAGTTCTCAGCGTCCCTGAAACATCTATGAAAGCAAAGGCAAGGGTGATTTCACAGCTCAGTTTGCGTTTTGACACTGAGCGAGAAAGATCGCAGTGGCTAGTCTTTTCGTACAACACAGAACACCCGTTAGACGAGCAGTGTAACGATGTGTCTCGCTTACTGACCAAAAGCACAATGAAGTCACCGCAAACTCACGCTCTGGTTTTATACGGGTCTCCGAAGCGCTGACAACTCTGCAACTGCGACAGAATTGCTTGCATTATGCACAGTCGTAGGAGTAGCAGTTTAAACACACACACACACACACACACACACACACACACACACACACACACACACACACACACACACACGCACGCACGCACGCACGCACGCACGCACGCACGCGCACACACACACTGCTTTTCGTTGAGACTGCAGATCTTTCAAGGCTGAAGTATAAACCGGACTGGACCAGTTACAAGCGGAACAAACTGATCATGTAAACTTTGCACGGCATACCTAAGTTTCTGCCGACTAATGCAAATACAACGGTTGACCGCAATCACACTAGTCAGGCAACGACCCTGATACAAAGCGAATATCTCTCTGACCTCTATCTCCGATCATAACCGCTTAGAGACTTAACCAAGTTGACGTCTGGTATTCAGGTGCGTTTGTGACCACTCAAAACTCTTTGTATGTCCACGGAAAGAGTTCAGCTCACGGGTATTTGCCACAATGAGGACGCGTCTCCGTTTGCCATAAAGTTGTTGCATGGTGTT
>JACVVK020000011.1:3662500-3725000 GCA_018292915.2 Batillaria attramentaria
TCCGTGCTTGTCCAGTCTGATGCATTTACCAACAAAATGTGCACTTTGCTAAAGTCTGCTGACTTAGAATTTGGGGGCATTTCAATACAGATAAAGTCATGTGTGTTAACGCACAAAATACAAATTTCAAATTCTTCATCCCCCTCCTAACAGGAAAAGAAAACAAGGAAAGAAAGAAAGGAAACTAAAACGGGAAACGAGACATCACTGAATACTATCTTCCCCTCTCAGAAAAGGTAAACTTTGCTTTCCCATGCCTCCAGAGGGTGTGAATAAACAAACTTGACTTGAAAAAAAGTTTCTTTGAAATTTCATATTCGGCTCATTATTCCAAGTATGAGCACTTGTAATTGTGGACAACTGAAACAATACAAAACACGTACAGGACAGGTGGTACTTTTTCTCCGCAATATCCCCCCCCCCCCGCATTATACTCTACTACCACCCCTTTCACAGTACCACAACTCACACCACTCACCCCCCCCCCCTCGCCCCCTTTCCCACTCCTTCACCACGCCCCCTGTAAAGAAAAGCCTAACCAAGTTTTTTGGAACCTGTATCTTCACAGATAATCTTCCAGGTCACAGCGCCCCCGGAACTCGCTCGGAAAGCTCTCATTCTTTGGGCACTTACCTCAGAGAAAGGAGGGTAATGTCTACAGGCATTGTGTCCATTGTTCATTGACCTCAACAGAAAACAACCGAGTGTCTACGACCTCCCGGGGTGGCAGTGGCTAATGCCTAAACGTCCAGAAAATGACTTGGGAGTTGAATGGAGGTTCTTGTGATGACATCATGCTTTCCTAGACTTATTGTTGTTGCACAGCTGGACAATAAGAACGATTGTGTTGTGTTGTGTTGTGTTGTGTTGTGTTGTGTTGTGATGGGGATGAGTGGTGGGCTACTAGGTAGCGTGTCGGACTTAGCCGCTGCGGCGCAACCGAACGGTCGTCACCAATGTCACGGCGATGAAGCATGGGTTCGAGCCCAGGTCGAGCTTGTGGGTGACACGTCATTTCAGCGCCAACATTTCAGCGCCAACATTTCAGCGCGACGACTTTTCAGCGCCGTACATTTCAGCGCCGTACATTTCAGCGCCATACAGCGCCTCCCCCTCCGAGTGAATAGCCGGGGGCTTGGTGGGGGCGAGGGGGTGGCTGTTAGCGGCGTCCTTTTGATTGCTTTGCAATCAGTACGAGGTCTGTAGGAAGCAGTCAGCTTTGTGTTTGTAAACCGATCAACTTCCAAGGTGTACGAATACGTGAAGGTTTTGTCACCCTGTTTGTCGTTTCTATTGCTTCCAATTGAGACGACGACGTGTTAATGTGCGTGAATCCGCTGTCAGCAGGAAGCTTGTTGTTGCTTTGTTGCATCGTCAGTCGATCACCATGGGTTTTAGATAATTTGTCATTAAAGTTTAACTTGTTAAAAAAATGTGATTAGCTAGTTTATGTGCTTAGCTAGTTCTCTCTCTCTCTCTCTCTCTCTAATCGTTTGGCGCTGAAATGTACGGCGCTGAAAAGTCGTCGCGCTGAATTGGTGGCGCTGAAATGTTGGCGCTGAAGTGTCATGGAACCTAACTTGTGATATGTGATACCGGTTTTTCCTGACTACCGGGCTGCTCGTCGGGGGTTTCTCTCGGGGTTATCCGGCTTTCCTGCCCCTGCAAAACTTGAAAGATTAGGAGAGGTATTGTGTGGCGCTGCACCGCGGCGACGCGCTTCCCCCGGGGTAAGCAGCCCGGAATTCCCGAAAGGGACAATAAAGTAGAAAAAGATAATTACTAACATGAGACTGTTCCTTGTTCTCTTTCAACTGATGATGACGTCGTTAACAAAGTGAAAGACGTCCATCTCGCGTTGCTAATACCGAAACGGTCCTACGTGCATCAGGGATTTCTCAAACCATGGAAACGGTCGGGAAAACTTAAATCTTTTTTGAAGTTGCTGAAAATCCTGGACCACACTACAGATAAAATGTAATCGCTTCGAAACATGTGTTTACCACAGGACGGAGAATCTCATTACTAAGCTAACAAGTGACCCTCTTTGCGCAAGATTACCCAAACAAACGCAAGATCACGTTGTTAACACGAGCGCCTGGCTTGTTTTCTCGTAGCATTCTCTCACACTCTTGCCACCAGGACTGAGCAGACAAATCTTGTACGGATTTGTTCAAGCCGAGCCCTCATCCATCTCTAAAGGTCAGGGGTCGAGACTCAAAGATG
Source organism: Batillaria attramentaria (assembly GCA_018292915.2). NCBI lineage: Eukaryota > Metazoa > Mollusca > Gastropoda > Batillariidae > Batillaria > Batillaria attramentaria. The sequence continues at coordinate 3,664,727 of JACVVK020000011.1, forward strand.
CTTGCGGCATCAGAGGGACATAAACAAAACAAGGAAATGAAGGTCGCGCTCTCCCAAAAGACGCCATCCATGGTATCAGAGACTGTGTCCCCAGTATTCCTAAGCAATGGCCACAAATGAACAATGCAAGAGACCAAGGGGGGTCGAGGGGTAGGGGGGAGGGGGGTATGCGAGGAGGGCCAATTATTTCTCCTGAGAGAGTCTGGCCGCTTGGAGTGTCACTCGAGATCTTGTGACCGTGGTCACAACCCCGCCCTGTGTCACGTTTAGTTCTGTGACGGGCCTCACTTTCTCAGGGCTGAGTCAGAGCCAGAACGACATTCATTTTTTTTTTCACGCGGACCACTTTGCAGCAGAGGCTGCTGGTGATACCCAATATTGCTGCCGCGTCCTACGCTACACTTGTCTGAGACAGACTGGTTGCATGGTTGGCTCTGTCAGACATTACTGTCAGAGTTCCTGCAATAAACTGCTTTTTTGTGGATATATAGATGCTTGCAGATTGACACATGGATCATGCACAACTCGGAAGAAGCAGGTAACGAGGAAGGCAATCCCTAAACCGGCGCGCGGTCATTTCCAATAGACGATTCCACTCGGCAAGACTCGAGGCCAAAGTCCCGCCCCTTGTCGTGTACTGGCAAACCACAGTACGTCCATGACGTCATTGTATGGAGAAAGGGGTGATTTCAAGATGAAAGATGTTGACGTGATGGTCTTTTTCCTCAAATGACGTCACTGAACTGCTTTCTTTCAATGTTTTTCCTCAAATGACGTCACTGAACTGCTTTCTTTCAATGTTTTTCCTAAAATGACGTCACTGAACTGCTTTCTTTCAAATGTTCCAGTATTATCACACTGCATGTGCTTCCCTCGTAACTGTGTCTGGAAAGAAAGTTCGCTCATTATGCCGCGGGACGCGACTGGCTGAATTCTGGGGGTTCGGCCCTTTTCATTGACAGGAGTGGAGTCGCCTATTCGACCAATGGGAACTTCTGCCGGTACAACACTACACATGTAACCTTCTCCCACCCCTCATTCAGACTACATCAGCCATCAGAGGGAAGGGTCTTTGGGCTTTAATCCTATGGAAAGGCTCCTGAACACGAGGAGTGGGGAGGGTCGCTGAACTTTCATGGAGAAACGCCCTTTCGACAAAAAGAGACTAAAATTTTGCTCTAGATGTCGGTTTGGACAGACAAAAGACGCTCTACAGGCTATATCAAATTAGAAATATGACGTTTCTTTAGGGTTTATGTAACAACAACAACAAAACAGTAACAACCATAACCACAACCGCGAGTTTTCAAACAGAGTGTTAAGTGTGTATTATCTGTATCAGGCAAACTATATCTGACTTAGACGCATCGTCAGTAGCAGACCAGCAAACTTGCCAAGTCACGGTCCACAGTTCTGCTCAGGATAAATTAGTATTGTTGAACCCTGGCGGCAGACTGATAGCCATGTGTAGGCCATATTAAAATATCTGGTGACGAACATGTGCTTATAGATTTAGTACCCACCTCTCGACCCCCCCCCCCCTCCCCATCTCCAACACTTTACACTGATTTTCACGAAAGAACACAACAATGGTTTCGTATCTGTGTTGATCGTGGTGTTTAAAAGAGTTTGTATTTTGGGTTAAACAGGTTTTTTCGTTGCTTGTTGTGGAGATATAAGAAAACACTTATAAGCATTGACAAGATAAACTTATAGCATGCTCCATAAACATTCATTTACAGAAACCTGACCTTGCAATAGCACAAAATCATGAAAATGATTATAAAATTACAAACCAAGACAGAGAGAGAGAGAGGGGGGGGGGGGGAGGTCTCAGTTGGTGTGCTTTCTTTTTCACCAGCGGTCAGCTGGTACATGTGTGTGTGTGTGTGTGTGTGTGTGTGTGTGTGTGTGTGTGTGTGTGTGTGTGTGTGTGTGTGTGTAAAGTACAATATATATTGATTGAGCGCATGTTTTCGGCGTTAGCGACGCCTTTATTCCTATTGTATTTTCGTTTGTCTTTAGTCTGGATCATAACAAGTCACCGGAACATACAGATGTTACGTCTTTTTAATCTGCAGATACCAGGTTTTGCTTTCCATAATGTAACACTGGCGCCTGGATGTACGAGAGAGAAAAATGTGTGTGTTTGAATAAGAGCTTACCTGTTTATTTGCTCATGTTTGTATTGGCGTCTGCGATGTGGAGCTTTTGTGCTCGAGGGCCTTTCACCATTGCCTAGCACTGCACAGCTTCAGAATAGGGCGCAGTCAGACTGCACCGAAAGATCTTTTGGTCAATAGAAAGGTCCCCCCCCCCACCTCCCCCACGCCCCCTCCCCAAATAATAAGTGGGTCACAGGGTGCCTGCAACTTTTATTCAAGCACATGTGAGAGGTGCATTCATTGCTTGTTTAGGGTTTGTGCGTGTGATGTCTTGAGATGTTTCAGACTGACTGGGAGTGAATAGCCAAATGGGGTGGCATGTGGACGAACTAGACAGGTGACGGGTACCCAGACCATACGACAAAGAATGGAGTGTAGTGGCTGTTGTTGTGGTTGATGGTGGTGGTGGTGGTGGTGTGTGTGTGTGTGTGTGTGTGTGTGTGTGTGTGTGTGTGTGTGTGTGTGTGTGTGTGTGTGTGTGTGTGTTGTGCATGTGAGTGCGCCTGTAAGCTCGAAATACTCAATCTCTATGATTAATAGAATGCAATACACTGACCTCTGCTGACCGTGCGAAGAAGAACTGCCGCGGCTCATGGCAGGATTAAAGCAAACGTTTAGCATATTTGTAGCGTGGCTGCTGAAACCCTGTTAATGTTAGCAGGATTACAGTCTATTTTAAACAGATTTATAGCATAGGGCCGAGACCGAAAATTTTAGCAGGATTTAAGTATCAATTAAACAGTTTAAGCATAATGCTGAGACTGCGTTAACATCAGCAGGTTTGAGGCATAATCTAAGCCTTAGGCTGTCAGCCAAGCGGGCAAAACTGTGTCAAACGCTGTGCTTTACGGCTTGCGTATAGGCTTACGTTTGTTCAGTGCCTGCCGATGTCAGGCTATTACTGTGCAGGTTTGTAAGCAGTTGTTCCTACATATCACTAAAACCGGTCCGAGCGAATTGTGAACTTAGTTTTGCTGGAAAATAGGCTTTTCTCTATGTACACGAGCTAGAGGCTGTATAATCGGGTACCCCGTTCGTGTGTCTGTGCGGACAGCCTCGGCTTGTGAAAGCCACGAACCAATTTCTCAACAGGCCTGGCTGGTCTAATAAACCACTGTCACTTGTATAATTTCTATGTGGCTGTGTTGCTTGTTGCGTCCGCACGCTATCATTATTTATACGGCATTTCGTCAGAGTTGAAAACAAGCTGTTTTTAACTTGTCTCTTTGCCTCAGGCACGAATCTGTAGCCCATCTTCATCAGCTCCACCCTACCCTAAGGGCCTCGGTCACAACCGGCCGCACGATTTTTTTATGCTTGCGATCTCCACGAATGTCTGCGGCCTGCGGCTTCTACGATCCGAAAAAAAATAATTAAGGTTGCAAATCGTGCGTACGATTCCCGCGTCCCCGCGGGTAACGTCTTTCCGATTTCAGTTGGTCAAAAATCGTACGACGGCCGTACGGATCGTACGTTGTCCTCGCAGTTATCGTACGGAGGTCGTACGCCTTCGTACGACGTTCGTGCGATGTTGACGATGTTTGCACGGGCTATACGGGTGTCGTGCGTGCGCCGTACGGCTATCGTAAGTGCTCTGTACGCGTGGTGTGCGTCGGTCGTTCGACGGCCATGGCCGACACGCGTTTTTCATGCATATAGGGACCAGCCTACATATATACATGTAGTTTGTTTATGGAAAGAAGACATCAGAGGATTTGGATATTATTAACAGAGAGTTTGACAAATCTATGGACACGTACACAACTTGACAGACACTGACACAGCACTGCAACACTTCTACATTGCACACCAACATCCCCCGGGCCCGCACCTGGTCTTGCGTCAGCCTTGCGGAGCACTCACGGAGCACGTGCGTGCATCGTGGGAACATCGTACTACCGACTTGCGGTCTGTGATCACGTGCGGCCATCGTGCGATCCTTGTGGGAAGCACGCAAGACAACCGTACGTCAGTTGTGCGTTCATCGTGCGGCCGCCGTGCGGCCGCCGTGCGGCCATCGTGACCTATTTTTCTCGCCCCGAGAGGTCAAAGTCGTACGATGCACTTGCGGCAATCGTGTGTTGGCCGTACAGTGGCCGTGCGGCCAACGCAAGTGTGTAAAAAATCGCAGGTGATCGTAGAGTTTGCTGATCATGTCGAAAACCGGCCGCAGCGCTCTGCGGCCTCCTTGCGACCTGGAAATTTCGCAGGACGCCCGTGCGCCGTTCGCAAGATTTGCCACGATTTTTGGCCGTAGACCCGCCGTAGGAGCCCGTACGGCCGGTTGTGACCCTAGCTTAAGTGAACCCGCGCTCGCGCACGCGCGCACACACACACACACACACACACACACACACCACCTCCACCACCACCACCTCCACCACCACCACCACCGCCACCAGCACCACCAACTACAACAACAACAAAACCAAAAACAAACAAACAAAAAATTCTGTTAAACCATCCAGCGCAAATAATTTTTTTTTCTCTCGACCTTAAGAAGTCTTCACGGATTATCCTTTCTTGGTAATTAGAGTAAATAGTGGACAGGGGAGGTAAGTTGAGCCGAGAGTGACGCGCCTTAGAAGGCTCACCAAGACACAAGCGCTAATGCACTCGTATTATCTTGTCAACACGTGGGACAGAAACCAACTCTCGTCTTTCTGTCACTCAAAATATTATCATTGAGATGCAGCGATAAGAAGAAAGCTCCACCAGGAAAGTTTTACCTACACTGAAGAGTACTCCAGTGAACCTACGAAGCCACTTGAGATAAAAATCTCCAAAGCGTGCATGTGTGTTTTCGCGAATGCCTTCGGCTATTGCATAGCAATTATCTCTTTTTTCTGATCTTGCAGTTCGGGTAGTGAATTTATTTGGAAGAGTGTAAACTTAAACACTGAAGGGCTGTATTTTATGGTGTGTGTGTTTTATTCAAAACAGTTGTGGGACAGGGTAGTTTGAAAGTACACCTCAAGACCTGTCCATGCTTAAAGCGAATATGTATCTAAACAGTGTTCGTATCTCGGCTATGAATCGAGCCATGCTTGTGTTAACCATTCTGTCGAATTACTTTGATGTTAAACACCATGTTTAACTTGACTGACTTTTTTTTAAAGCCTAGAATCCTTTTCCACCACTTCACGTGACTCTTCTGACACTTCATGTTTGGCTCAGAACCGGGTTTTGAACCCACGACCTCATCACTGACAGTACACGACTCTACCAGCACAGCTTTATCTCTATGTTCCACTTGAAACGACCCAGTGTCAGAGCAAGAAGTTCAAGCAAACAGTTCACAATATTTGAAGCAAAAAAAAAAAAAAAAAATCATAAAAAATTCTCGTGGACGAGAAATTAAAGATAGCGACTGAATCAGGGCTAACAGTTAATTAACTCTAGCTGAAACAATGCAGTCCCAATGCGCTTGTTAACAATCATTCAACAAATTTATAATCCAGCAGAGAGAAAAAAAATACTGCGAACGTTAAAATGTGCGAAAGACAGTGTGTGTGTGTGTGTGTGTGTGTGTGTGTGTGTGTGTGTGTGTGTGTGTGTGTGTGTGTGTGTGTGTGAGAGAGAGAGAGAGAGAGAGGGAGAGAGAGAGAGGAATTGAGCTGAATTATTTTATTTGGTAGGCCATTGGGCCCACGCAAATGTTGGTGGAAATGGATGTACATACACACACCAAGATACATATATGATTACTGTAATAAAGAGATATATGCAGACGTACATCAGTACTGCACAAAACAACAGACATAATTAACTGAGAATAGTATCTCTATGTTTGGAGAGAGAGAGAGAGAGAGAGATGACTGGCAACACACGGCCCAACAATCAAGTCTTCCGTACAAATCGAAATTTAGTCGCGATCGCTAAACAGCTGCTGGTGACAGCAAACATCAAAGCCCCTCTTAGCAAAGTAATTTGATCAGCTCACTGGAAGGCTGTGTGTGCGTGTGCGGTGAAATTCGTGCAAGCCAGTGTACAGAACTTTCAACATATGTTTGCAGGTGACGCCAAGATTCAAGTGTGTGTGTGTGTGTGTGTGTGTGTGTGTGTGTGTGTGTGTGTGTGTGTGTGTGTGTGTGTGTGTGTGTGTGTGGTATCTATGGAAACTGTGGCAGCTGGGAGAGAGGCCAAGAAATGCGCTAATTGTTTTGCTGTGTACAACACGTAATTTTGCACACAGCAATACGTCAGCACTTACCTAGACTGCTGCAGTGCGTTTTGTAGGAGAAAATTTAAAAACGCAACCATTCCCTTCCCTACATGGTCCACCCCTTGTCGTGGGGTAGTGGCTTGTGTACCTCAGTGACCCAGAGAACTATGCCAGCAGGAGCACATGCTCCTGGCAGGGTCACCCAAGCTGGACAGGTCAAAGGGTAGAGGTCAGACGAATGTGGACCACCTCTCCAAGAGGCTAAACGGGTTTGCGTAGGGTTAACAGCCCTACCTGTAAAAAACGCTAAGTTACAAAAGCATCGACAGCAACAAACCGAGACATTCACCTGGGCGAGGAAGGGTCTCCATCCCGGAGACCTATGACGCATTGCAGTGAAAGCCGAAAGGAAGCTGCAAGGCCGACCCCCCTTCTAACACCCAGGACAACGACAAGAGTAGCCACATGGAGCTGTGGGAGCGAGCGGGGCAGGAACCAGTGGCCAAGCAGATCCTGCGGAGGAAGTGGGGCTGGATTGGACACACCCTCAGGAAGCCAGCATCCAGCACCACACGCCAAGCCCTGACATGGAACCCGCAGGGGAAAAGGAAGAGAGACCGGCCTCGCAACAGCTGGAGGCGGGACACTGAGGCAGAGCTATGTAAGCAGGGGACCAACTGGACTGGAGTAGCAAGACTAGCCCAGAACAGAGTGCGATGGCGAAGGGTTGTCGATGGCCTATGCTCCACGTGGAGCCAAGGGCCTAAGTAAGTAAGTAACCATTCCCAGTTCAGTACAGAACTGATCCTGTTTGTAAGTGAAAATTGAAAAGATTTGAAAGTATTTTTGAAATCAGTGCATGCACCACTCTTTCTACTGATGCAAACTGCGACCTGTTCTGTGCAGACAATGCGTTTTTATATTTGGTTTCGGCTTTTAGCCATTAGCTGTACAAAAAGCAATGTTGCTTCTTTCGTTAAGTGGAAATGCACTTCTTGCAGAGAGACCTTAGAAGACACCTCGAACGTGTCTTAGAGTGCACAGTCCCAGAGAACATCTTATTCTGTATATATTCTGTTAGACGCCATACACTTAAAGTAAAAAAGTAAAACAATACAACAACAACTGAAAAAGCGTCACAGTATTGTAACTGATTTTTTTCTTTTTGTCTTTCAGGGCGATGAATGTCGCTACATCGTGTTTGGCTTGGCATTGAGGAAAGCGAGAGTCACTGTGACGGGGGGTGGGGGGGAGGGGCTCAAACAAGAAACAGAAAATGTATCTTTGGTTGCTGCAACGCTGACGTAACTGCGCACTGCTGCTCTCACCGCATTTGTTATGTCACTTCCTGTTACTTATGACACCTCTCTCTCTCTCTCTCCCTCTATGTGTGTGTGTGTGTGTGTGTGTGTGTGTGTGTGTGTGTGTGTGTGTGTGTGTGTGCCGCCTACACATCCCCCGCATCAGCAAATACCACTCTTATTAAGGGCGCATTCAGGGAAGTTGGGTCTCCAAGCGTAATTATGCATATGTTGCAAGTGGGCCCCAGATACAGTCGAACACGCTTAAAGTCGAATTCGCAGGGGAAATGGATTTATTGTTCGACGTATCCGAAGTTTGACTTATCCGTGACGACGGATAAGGTAGAATTTCGACTCTAGCTTCGAGTTAAGCGAGTTGCACCTTTTCACCCCCTGATCCGGTTTGGAAACTGAAATTTATTTTCCCTGGTCAACATGAGCTTACTGCTGCTGCGTTGGTATAGTTCGCCCCCTTGTGCCATTTGCACCTGCTGTAAATGCACTGTGACCGTCTAAACAACATAGCGATTGCACCATTACCACAAGGTAACCCCAACCCTAAATCTAAACCTAACCCTAAACCGATATAAGCAGGCGAACTCTACTAAACGAGTGTGCATGCGTTTGAATAGTTTGCCCAGTACGGCCCAGGGGTGCGAACTATACTGAGCCTGACTGCTAGGATTTGTTATATTCAATACGCTCGTGTAAGCTGCCATGTCATCGAATCTCCGTAGCTATTCTGACACTTTGAGTTCACTTTCAGTTCAGAATATTGGCTTGGTCTTACCATAGTCACACATGCAATGCAGAGGAAGGAGAAAGCCAAGTTTTTCTGATGGCCGTTTCGTTCTGACATGAAAGCCAATTTCGTGTTCTACCACCCAAGGTAACCAGCCTAAGGCCCACAGGACACATAACACTGTCAACCTGTACTTGCACGGGAAATGTTAAATCTCCGTGCAAGCCGTGTTTTGGCACTGATGCATCAGAAGGACAAAAAGAAATTCCCGTGCCAGCGACTGGTACGACTTATCCGAGGCTAAAATTGCAGATTTCGTTTGACATAACCGAGTTTTGACTTATCTGTTTTTGAGTACTCGTTCGACTTATCCGTGGAAAATTTAGTCATACAAAGAGCAAGTTTGGCCGGGAAAAACTTTTTGCTTCGACGTATCCAAAGTTCGACTTAAGCGTATGGGTCTGTATTATGTACCGTCCTTGTGCAATATATTCAGCAGATGTCTACAAAAAACAAATAAAACTGGAAAATCCGGTCACTGCATCGTTTTTTGTTGTTTTTTTTTTCATTACCTGTACATAAGCCGTGCAGCGAGTATGAGAACACGACTTCGTCCAGAATACAAAGTTACACCGAGTTCGTGAAAAAAATTCACGAAGCCGTTTCATGTCGGGGCAAATAAAGTTTACAGCCTTTCTCCTTTCACCAGGCGATGAACCAGACAGTGTATCTCCAATACGTACACAGCTGGACTGCCAGCATCGATCGGTTTCGAAGTTTTGATGAACAGTGCTGGATTTGAGAGTTAAAGTGTGTGTATGGAAGAAAGTCGGGGGCAGAAGGGAAGTGGGAACGTGCATGGAGGAAGTGAAGTTCCCCCCAAAGTCGCACCCGTGAAGTGGGTGAGTCTCGGCTGTGTGGCAACAGCCTCCCCATTGGGCCCATAGCACGCTCGCTCTGGGTCGGAGCTGACTTAGGTAGGAAAAAATCCTGCTTGCCTCGGCTGGGACTCGAACCTGGGTCTCCCGGTCCATGGTCTAAAGTGCCAACCACTGCACTACGGGGACTGGTCGATCTACTGCGTTAACGCTGTGTGCACTCCCCTAGTCTGAACCACATGCAGACTAAAGCTTTGTTTCATTAGTGGAGTGTTTCCAGCTTGGGAGTAAACATGGCGTATGGAGGGTGGAGCATGTCTGGTTCCGACTAGAGGGAATGCATTAAGCGTAAAGGCGGGAAATGCCCCGGAAAGGCTGGGGATGACAACCCGTGTGTTTCACCGGACTCCCTGGTATCGTAGAAGCGCACATTGACATCATAAACGAAGCTACAATACACCGAAACAGTCATACAGACAGTCTGACACAGAACTTTAAAAAAACAACAAAAAACAAACAAACAAACATGTAACAGATTAAGGTCAAGGGTTTCTAAGTGTCGCTAAAAGCTGCGATAAAACATGAAGCGGGGAGGGCAAAGGACACAATACGATACAAACTCTACCCCCCCCCCCCCCCCCCCCCCCCCCCCACTGACTGACACAGATGCTGATGTTGCTTTGATCCGTGTGTTGACATAACCATGTTACGCTCAGCGCGTTGTCGCGTGGTGATATCTGTAGCTACCTACTACAGCATGATTATGTGGAAGTGCCTGACTTGTTAGCTTGCTGGCCGACTGGCGTGAAAAGTTTCAAGAGACTTAGCAGTTCATACTTCAGCCCGAAAACTTGACTCAAACTTGAGGTGGTCTTCGTGTTGTTCCCAACCCACGCGGAGCAGCCGGGATAGCGTTGGGCTTTCAATGCTCGGGTCGTGGGTTCGAGTCCCGGCTGGGGACAAATATTTGTGCTGGCCTTTTTCTAGCCCCGTCTTTGATGTCAGCCACACGTGGTGGAGAAGGACGTTAAACTCTCAAACACCCTCCTTCCCTTTCTGTGCACGAGAGAGCACGTGACTTGTTGGGCTGGTAAGACTGGCCGGTTGGTTGGGGTTTAACGTCCTTTTCCACCAACATACGGGTGTGATAGCGCATTTGGTAAATCAGTCGCCAACCTTTTTCGGCGATACCGTTTTATGGAGCCACTTTTGTATATACCTGTCAAAGGGAAATAGTTGATCCTGGCCTGCACACACACACACACACACACACACACACACATACACACACACACACACACACACACAGCGTGTACACTCGTCTATCGCCCTCGTACCTGGGCACGGGTTTTTTTCTTTTTTTTTTAAATGAAACATGGGTAGGGTGGTAATGTTAATCACATAACAGCCAGTGAATGCATTCATGCCGTTATCGTACGAGCAGAGACTTCAATAACCTCTTCTGACAGAGACCTCTTCAGCAAAGAAATGACGGGAGTGACAGGCTTTCAACTTGTGTATTTCACAGCCGTCAATAGACCACAACAAAGGTCCCCCTCCCGCTAAGTCTGTTATAATACTGTGGAGGTTTAAAGCCACGTTGTAAGTCAAGGCAAAGTGCGAGGGTTCACCTTTCCCTATAAAATGAAGCGGTGGTAGTCTTCGGAGGAACGTAAAGAGAGGCATGCAGACGATGGGAAAATGCTTACAAAAAACTCCTAAGAAACTTCAGTCACATGTTCTCTCCTTCCCCTGTTACAACAACAACAACATAGAAACAAATACACCCCCCCCCTCTCTCTCTCTCTCTCTCTGGCTTTTTGTTGTTGTTTGTTTGTTGTTGTTTTTTCTTTTCTTTCTTTCTTTCCTTCTTCGGGCATATGTAGGATGTGTGTGTGTGTGTGTGTGTGTGTGTGTGTGTGTGTGTGTGTGTGTGTGTGTGTGTGTGTGTGTTACTTAGTTGTAGCTTACTATGTAATAGTAACCTAGCAAGGACAAGATGTAAGACAGATCTGCGCGCTTAATCTTGTATCGTTGTAAAATAAACTCTCTCTCTCTCTCTCTCACACACACACACACACACACACACACACACACACACACACACGCACGCGCGCGCGCGCAACAACAACAACAGCCACACTTCGGCGTGAACACGCCTTCAACAGAGCTGTAAATTCAAAGGCCATTTTTCTGGATAAAACTGTCAGATGTTAGGATCATAAGATATAACACAATTTCTGTTTTATTCAGTACTGGCCTTGTGTGACATTCGCTGACGCAACACGCGCTGCAGACATAAACAAGACGATAGAAAATAAAGTCTGACGCAAAAAAAAAAACAAAAAAAAAAAATCACATCCTGCCCACTTTCACAAAAGTGCCATTGTTTGTGTCTATTCCTTGACACGCAATTCCGAAACTCTTCTCACCAGGCGCCGAACAATACACAGGGTTTAACAAGGATAAATCTGACACGTTGAAAATTTAGAACACTTACGCAACGAGAGATGTTTGTAGCATTCGCGGACCAAGAAATAAAAATAAAGGTGTCAGTAACCAGATATTTGGTCGCATTTTTCTAAGTACACGAAACCTCGTCGGCTTTCTGTTTGCAAGCACCGGACATGACATCAATGCCTTACGCAAGCAGTCTACAAAACAAGATCGCTCAAGCTTGAAAAGCGGTCTTTTGTGGTTGTTGACACACATATTTCTCCAGACCTCCTGGCTCAGGCCAGGTCTATACATGGACAAACATGCTGTATCTAAAGAGGGGGTGTGGTATCATATATGTACGTCGCTTGTCAGCCTACGACCGACCAAATCAAAGCTGCCCAATATCAACCAGCACTCCACATCTCGCATAATCTCTCAGCTGTGCAAAGAGAGAGATCTTCAACTCGACACGCATGAATGACCACCAGGGCCCGTATGTAAAAGTCGAGGTTAATTTAACCCACTGCTACGGGCTTAACCCAGACTAGGACAAAAGAAACCCAAAAGCAAAATTAAATAAAAAAGGAAGCGAAGAAAGGAAGAAAAAAATCCTTCTATAACGGCTCATGCACCTTCCTGGAATGGGCCCGCTTCCTGATTTAAAACAAAACACAAAAAAACCAACAGAAAATTTAAGTCTAGAGCTAGTTTAGTTCGAGGTTAGACTCTAACCCGGGGCTAAACTCCCTAACCCCGACTTTCACATACGGGCCCAGGGCTTACGATAATCCTGACTATGTAGGACAACTGTCGGACTTTGCGTGCTAAGCTATGATTTGTCAGGCCCCAAGATCTTGACCTGTCGTTAGCAGAACGTTCAGGGATCAATGACTCTAGTGTAGATTATCCATTGAGACTCGTCCTCAGTCTTGGCATTGACTCGGTCAGTGTGGCAAGTTATAAGAATCTAGTTCACTGGGTTGATGACTCGACGATAAAGCCACTTGAGGTCGTCTGTACTGTACTGTGTTAGTAACAGAGCTGTTTGATCCTGTGTGTAGAAAAATCTCAGCCTTTAATTCGAGAAGGCAAAAACAGAAACGCGAGGGTTTGAAGAATGCTGAACCTTGACAGAAGTTCTCACGCGGTGTTTAGGTGACGAAAACTAACCAGGGTGTGGATAGGAGAAGAAGAAGGAGAAAAAGAAAGAAAGAAAAAAAAAAACGAAAGAAAGAAAGAACAAAATAAAAAGAGAACTGACAGGCGGAGCGAGGCAGACACAAATCATATAGGCCCTTCAGTCGCTTATTCTCCTTCTCTCCTTCGTCTGCTCCCTCCTCTGCCTCCCTGTGTCCCACCTCCTTCCCCCACCACCTATACCACCTACACGACCGTCTTCCTCCCAACCCTTGCCTTCGTTTCATTAATGAGTGCAGCAAAGCGGCAAGTACTCTCAATTTCAGCTCTGTGAATGTTTGTCGGTTTGTGGGTCACTAAGTTTGTGAACTGGCTACACACTGAAGAACTTGTCGTCACTTGACTGGATTTTCTTTGGAAGTGTACAGCCTCTCCTTTTATCTGTCTGTTTGTCTTCCTGTTCTTGAATAATTATGTTTTTATGTGCTGAGGTTTTTTTTTCCCCTTTCTTTACCATCGTACTCGTATTAGACAAATACAGAGTGCGCGCTGCAAAGTTTTCCGCAATTTCCGCTGTCTTCCGTGAACATCCGACATACAACCGAAACAACGCAAGCTGCTAAATTTTCCATACTTCTGTGTCAGCGACGTTTTCCAGAAACGGAAGACAAACAACCTAACATTGCAACCTGCGAAAAATAACAAAAATTCCATTCTTTTTGTAGCGGTGAGGTACGTTTTCTAGAAGCGTCTAGCTCTACACAGTCGCTTCCCAGTCATATCACTTTTCGCTATGCTCTTTTCAAACCTTTCACCTAATTTCGCCAGACAGCCACAGAATGGTACAGAGCAAAACCTAACACTCCTAAATTAATGCGTAGGAGTTGTATATAGGCAAGCTTATATAATGGCACCCGTACAGGGTTTTTGACGTCAAAGCAGCCACAGATGAAGTGTCTCCGATTACAACGTCAGACAGACAAGCTGGGCTTGCCCATCAGCGGGGTGTATATAGAATGATATCATACCTGCTGCATATTCAAGGCTCTAGGCCAGTCCTTGATTACACAGGATTACTGAGGTCAGGGTGAGCTCTGTATACCACTAAGGCGAAACAGCATACATGCAGTCAGTTTGAAAAAATGCAGTCAAGGGGAGTGTAGAAAGCAGTGAGAAAACGGATATGAGAAGTCAGCGAAATGTTTGCTAAGGCAGGGGAGCCGGGGTGGCCGAATGATAGAGCGTTGGACTTCTAATGCTCGGGTCGTGAGTTCGTATCCCGGCTGGGGCCAAATATTTGTAACTGTGCTGGCTTTTTCATCGTTGCCCCCGTCTTTGATATCACCCGTATGTGGTGGAAAAGGACGTTAAACCCTCAAACACCTACCTACCTTGCTAAAGGCAAGCACTCCCTTCCCGAGAAAACAACCAAGAAATGAAAGCAAGGAGTAACAAACAAACAACAAAGACAGAAGACAACACAACAAACAAAGGCAGAAGACAACACAACAATTAAAAAAAAAAGTCACAGACGTGACCAGCCAGAGAAAGGCCAACAGACCAATCAAAGAATGAAATAAATGAACCACCGACAAAAAGTGGAACACACAGAAGGGAGAGTTTCAAAATTTAATGGAAGGAGGAAAAGATTGACTGGATGATTGAACGTGGCTTCAGCAACCAGGATCTTGATTAGACCGATAATTGTTAAGTGTACACAAAGAGTGTGTGTGTGTGTGTGTGTGTGTGTGTGATACTTGACTGATTTTGAACACCTGTTCGTTTCTGACACACCCTTATAACGTCTTTCTCAGACGTAAAAACAGGCCCTCGTCTTCCACGTATAAAAAACAAACAATTTCAGCAACAAAAACTTCAACAGGTAAAGCTGATATCCAAGACGTTCTACAAAATACGCGCATGCCAGACACCCAGAACAAAAGGGAACGTGTGGCCGATAATCGGACGCCATTCCGTCCTGTTTGCGACATAAAGGGACGGGATTACTGGTGGAAATCAAACGCGACAGCGGAGATGTAAACAAAAATGCGATACGCGCTGGTGTTAAAACATGCATGGTGTGGTGTGGCAACCCTGTGTGACACAGGCTGAATTAGCAACATAATTGTCAAGGGATTTGGTATAGTGGTTAAGGCACCCGACTTCGGACCTGAGCTGCCTGGTTCGAGTCCCCGGTGGGCAGGAATATGGTGGGATTTTTCGAGTCAAATTTATGTGCAGACTCGTTTACTACGGTGCCTGTCTCGCTTTCGTGTACAATGCACGTATAATATCAAGTGTGCATGTTAAAAATCCCATTTCAAACGGGGGGGGGGGGGGGGGGGGGGGGGGGGAATGGAAGCTACACCGACAAAGGTCCTCAGTATGTAGAGGTTGGTCAGTTGATTGGAAGAAGAAACAACAAAGAACCAACAACAACAACAACAACAACAACAAAACAAAGAAGAAACAAAAACAGAAAGACCCATCAAACTAAAGCTTACAATCGACGGGTTTGCTTTTCCTCAAACCATCATTTGAGCTTTATGCCATGTAGTTTGGTCTTTCAGAAATTTAACGTTCTTTTCCACCACATATTATGGGTGGTATGAAAGACGGGACAACGAGGACAAAGCCAGAAAAAAAAGGCTTTTAGTCGGCATTCGAACGTACAACTAAAACATTGGAAAGTCTAACACTCTATCAGTTCGGCCACCACCATGTGAAACCTCAATAGGCAAGAGGGTGGGTGGGTGTTTGGGGGTTTAACGTCCTTTTCCACCACATAGGGTGATATCAAAGACGGGGCAACGATGAAAAAGCCGGCACAAAATTAATATTCGGCCCCAGCCGGGATCGAACTCACGATCGAACTCACGACCCGAGCATTAGAAGTCCAACGCTCTACCATTCGACCACCCCGGCTTCCCCTCAATAGGCAAGAGCAACAGATACAGACAAGTTACAGATGAACACGAACACCAAAAGGGAGAACAATGGCACATGCTGACTGGAATATTTAGGCAGAAGAAAGGTAGGTAAAAGCTCCTTACCGCCCAAAGATGGCACATGGTGACAGACAGGCCGATGGTGAGGGGAGCCGAGCCATTCAGATCCTTCCTTTTGGAGTCCACGGAGGCGAACACGGTGAAGACGAGCACAAACGTGATGAAGATCTCCACCCCGAGACCCTTGCCGGGGTCGATGTGTTGGCTGACCAGTGTACTCCCTAGGGCGCCCTGGTACCCCTCAGGGGTCAACCCGTACAGGATCCCCGCGCCCACGACGGCCCCGACCAGCTGAAAGAGCACGAAGAAGACCGCTTTGGCCAGGGAGATCTTGCGGGCGGCTAGCAAGGCGATGGTGACCGCTGGGTTGATGTGACCGCCGGAGATGTGGGCGATGTTCCAGACGATAGTGGCCACGCTGAGCCCGAAACAGAAGGCGATCTGCACGTGCTTCTCGTACCCTTCCGGCTGGGCCCCTGACGCGCTGGGGAAAGAGATGCAGGAGCCGCATCCTACCAGCACCAGCAGCAGGGTGCCAACGAACTCAGCAATGATGCCCTTCCAGAGTCTGAGGCTGGTAATGTCTTCCAGGCTGGTGGCCATCCTCGTGGATTTCAGACACGCTTGCTTGGATCTCCGGGTACGCGGAGCAGCAGAAGAGGACAGGATGGGGGCGGTGGACGTGTTAGCGGCCGTCGTGTCAGCGTCGGTAGTGTTAGCGGGTGGGGGCTGTCCGCCGTTGGTCTCACCGGTGTTTTGGGACATACTGAGTCACAGGTGTGCGGCGCGCGCGCTATATCGCGTCCCTGTCTTTCTTTACCTTCACGCGGTGTCCGCGATACGGCAACCGGTAGTCAGTGCTGCGTTGTGGTCGTAGCACCTGTATTGTCGGCGCTTGGCAGGGTCTCTGTAGCCTCAGGTACACGCGCCTGTGTCTCTTTTCTCTCTCTCTCTATTTCTCTCCCGCCTCTTCTGCACCAGTTCTGCTGGCCCTGCCTCTCCCTCTCTGCTGGCTCTGCCTCTGTCTCCCTCCCTGCACAGTGTTTCAGCCCCCCCCCCCCCGTGCCAGCCTACCGGCTCTGCTATCGTGGCCAACAGAGCGGCGATGTGTGTGTAGGGAGGGGGCTGGGGAGGGGATGGGAGGAGCCGGGTTATGCTGGTGATGGTGGTGGTGGTGTATGGTGTTTGCTGGTTCTGACTTGTTGCTTGTTCGGAGTCTGCTTGCGACGTGCTGCTCGTCTAAAACACTGGCTGCGTCACCTGCTTCTCTCTCTCTCTCTCTCTCTGGTGTTTCCCATGGCTTTTTCAAAATGGAAATGGTATCTTCTCTTGTTCTTGTTTCTATTCATTAACTTCTCGCCAGCAACAACAACAACAGCAACAACAACATGAACAGCGACAACAACAACCCCCCTCCCCCCAAAAAACAAAAACCAACAAAAAACAAAACAAAACCCAAACAAACAAAACAAAAACAAACAAAACAAAAACAAAAAAATCTAAAAAAACAAAACAAAACAAAAAACACAAACAAAACACAAACAAAACACAAACAAAAACAAAACGCACAAACAACAACAAAACAAGCCCCCCCCCCCACCTCCCTCCCCCCCAAAAAGAGCAACAGAAACAAAACCAAACAAACCAGACAAAGCTGAAACAAACAACTAACCACAACAACAACAAACACACACAACAACAACAACAGCAAGAACAAAACAAATCAACATCGTCATCATCAACAACAGCAACGAACCCAAAACAAAGAAGAATGCCCTTTTAGATTGTTTTCCTGTGTCGGCGTTGTCTGTGGTAGTACCTCATAGCAGCAACAAGCAAACTCTTTGTTTCTGGTCTGCACTGTTCTGGTTTGTTTGCTTTGGGGGGGGGGGAGGGGGAAGGAGGGGGCGAGGGTGTGAGAGAATGTTTTGGTTGTGAGTTCGATTCCTGGCCACGAGCCCAAAACGCTATGGTGGGGTGTCCTCGTTGCCCCGTCTTTGATATCACCTATGCGTGCTTGAAAAAGACGCCCACCCACCGTCCTCCCCCCCCCCCCTCTTCGGACACCCCCCACACCCACACTTCCCCACATCCGCCACCAGCACCCCCTACCCCAGCACGACCTCACAACCAACCCACCAATCTGCTTTAAACACGAGTTATTGTAACACACTACTCAAAACCACAGCCTTACGTGCTTGGGGGGGGGAATGGCGGCCGTTTCCTTTTAAGTTTGCTCACGAAATTCTCAGTGTGACTCTAGTTTCACTGTCAATTGCTTTCTCTCGGGCTCGTCGAAATCAGCCCGACTCTAAACCCACAATTTGCTCCTTAAAAGCACACCTTCTCTTCTACACCTGTTTTCTCATACCCCCCCCCTTTTCCCACTTCTCTTGCCAACACCCCTATTCCCCTCGTATAACCTCTCCTCTCACCAGTTTTTTTATGTCCATTAACCCTCGTCCATGCCACTCTTTCTCCTAGTTTGACCTTCCTTCCCACATTGTTACTTGGCCCTCTCTGGGTTTTTTGTTGTTGTTGTTGTTGTTGTTGTTTTTTTGTCCATACCTCCCATTTCCCCACCATTACATTACTCCCCCCCCCCCCCCCCCATCTTTTTTCTCTTGTCTCTCGCATTACATGACTTGCCCTTCCCTGTTCTTATTCTTTGCAGTTCCACCCACCCCGCCTCACCATCGACTCCGCCCCGCCCAGCTCAGTCCCGCCCCTCCTCCCCCTCCCCCCCCTCTGTCCCCCCAACACACACACTCATCAAACCAACCCCCTTCCCTCTCCTGTGCTCTTTTAGCGCCACTCAGCTGGCAATAGCATTCCCAGTTCAGACAAGGCGTACGTTTCAGCGTTCAAGATCGGTGGTAGAGCAACACACACACACACACACACACACACACACACACACACCGAGAGACTCAAGAATCGACTAGGAGCAAGCAGTTAAGCCAAACTGGTACATGCACATATGACAAAGAGACCAAAAAAAAAAAAAAAAAAACAATCACCGTTGTTATTGACATATAATACGAAATGATACACACTAATTTGGTTCGCGACTGTAGTCCCGTGACAGCACTATTTCTGGCCCCGTGCACTTTGCAGTGTTTCCAACAATCCATCTGTCAAACCGCCAGACAACCCCAAAATGTCACGGCACAAAAACACGACAGGTTTCACGATGCACAAAGCATACACACTGTATGATATCAGGGCCCTTATGTAAACGTCGAGGTTAATTTAACCCACGGCTACGGGCCTAACCCAGACTAGGACAAAAGAAACCCAAAAGCAAAATTAAATAAAACAGGAAGCGAAGAAAGGACGGAAGAAAAAAATCCACCTTGCTGGAATGGGCCCGCTTCCTGGTTTAAAAAAGAAAAACAATAGAAAGTTTAACCCTAGAGCTAGTTTAGGTCAAGGTTAGACTCTAACCCGGGGCTAAAAGTCCTAACCTCGACTATTACATACGGGCCCAGGGCATGTACGCACTGAATATTTCGCGAAGGACAATAACACTGTGATGATACATGATTGTCAAAACAGATTTTGATTTGAACGAAACTGCCATGAAGAGCAGGTCACATGTTTCAAGCCTCAATATGTTGTGTTTTTTTTTTTTTTTTCAGGCATACAAGGACACTCCGGAAAACTTGTCATCGAATGCTCTTAATCCGTGCAACAGAGTCAGTCGCTTTGGTCACTATATTGCATCTGAAAGCATTGCGGTGACTCGGGTTGGCGTGTATGTTGTTGTAGTTATGCAGAAGCTTACCGCGTACTGAGCAGACGACGTGATTTGGTTCTGGACTAAAGATCGACTAGACAGCCGTGATTGGCGGCTAGTTTTAGCGACTTTCTCGATCGGCGTGTAGTACAGAGGCGCGTTCAGTTGAGGTAGATATCTAGGTCGACGTAGCGATCGGAAAAGGGAGAAAACTAGCAGTCAGCTGAACGGCGCAAGCGAAGCGAGCATTTTCAAAATGGCGGAAAGCGTGAGCGTTGGCGTTGTGAAGGAACTTCTTAAACAAGAAATTTGCGATAATGCTGTTGAAGGGGCGATCGTAAGCAATATGCAAGCCACAGAAAAGTTGTTTTGCATGTTGAGTGAAGAGAAGCAGGCCAAAGACAGAAACCCAGACTGACGCGCATATGTAAGACTTCGTCAGTTTAGCAACAACCAGCGCTGAGCGTGAATGCTGAACGCGAACAAAGGAAACGTTGGCTTAGAAATGATTTATGAACGTCCCTAATAGGATTCAGCAAATTAAACTGGATAATAAGTTGGTACAGATCAAGCTTGATACACAACGGTCATATCATTTCTGATGCGGTCCCATCGATCTTTAAAAATCAAACAGTTGAGAAAAAAAAATTGTAGCCAACACGAACGGACGCCATCTTGAAATGAGAAGCTAGCACCTCTGCGGGGTTCTACTTTTCCTACGCTAGGGGCTAGCCTGGCTACGCGCAACTGAACGGCCTCGCTAGCTTTCCTCGCTTTGCTACGTAGCCGCTAAGCTAACTGAACGCGCCTCTGCTATGAAAGCGTAAGGCCATAGTCATACTTCTCTTCTATTAGACCCCGCAAAGTCACGACGGTGGTTGCAGTGGCCAGATGGAACATCTGTTCATTTGGCAGACAGCCTAAAAGCTTTGCAAGCGGCAGCCCCCCCTCCCCCCCCCAAAAAAAAAACAAAAAAAAAAAAAAAAAAAAACACCAACCCCCCCCCCCCAAAAAAAAAAAAAAAAACTCATTGTAAACATAGAGACTTAAAGCAATGACAGTGACAGTGACAATGACACTTTATTTTTCAAGGATGAAAGATTAGGTACAGCGTCCTTTCTTCTATCTTGTCCTTGCTACATTCTACTACTACAAGCACACAACAGTAGAAATATGTGTATTGTGACAAGCGTTTAACTCGGCCAACCGGTGTCAAATCTGGCCTGTTTTTGCATTTGTTGTTGTTTTTGTTTTGTGTTTATTTCTCGATATTTAAAAAAGGACTCACTATTCTCAACCAAAATGCAACAACAACAACAATAGGAGTGAGTGAGTGTGTCTTTTTTTAGGCTTAACGCCGCGCAAGCCACATGTGCACAAAGACTAATTCGCGGCTAAACAACAATAGGAAAAAGAAAAAAATAAAAGAAAGAAAAGATGCATTTTACGCCATTACTCCTTGCTAACAACGTTACACAACGTTTTTGCGTTTCTGAACCAGTCCAGTCTGTGTCTCAATCTCACTCACACGTGACCACACATGTTTCTCAACCAATCAGCAGATACCAAGTTCTGTGAAACCGTTGCCGCTGAGTGTCAGTACATCTTGCCCCGTGTCCCCAGCCTGACCCCCCGGGGACGAGGGTGAGGACACCTGGGCCGCGTTTCTTAAGGCGAGCGTTCCGAAACGTTACGGGGCGCTTTGCTATGAAACCGTTTGCACGCAACTTGCCCGCCACGTGCGAAAAAGGCGCTCGCGCGCGCAGTCTGAAGCAAGTTCGCCACGAACAAAAGGTCACGTGGTCAGTTTCTATGTAAACAAAGATGGCGGCGCCCACCGAAGGCCTCGTTGAAGTGGAACTAAGAAATGGCTTAAAATGAATTTGCGGGTGGATGGAGACCTTCTGTCCCAACTTTTAATTGTGCAGAATAGTATACGAAAATAATTTGAGCTAATTGCACCGGGCCGTGGTCGCCAGTCATTCAGGGATATGTTGTGCGTGTTTGTGGGGAAGGAGTGGTCAAAGTGAGTACGTAAGGGTGTCTTACGTCTCCGTTTTGCATCGAGCAGAACATGCATATTAGCGGTATATCATGCTCCAAGCCAGTAATTATTGCTCCTCCTCAAAAACGTCGTCTTCTGCGCTCAAAAGATGACTGATAGCTGCGAGCACTAGAGTTTTCTTCTTCCTTTTCACTCTGTTACTTGCGCGGCGTTAAGCCCTAAATAACTAACTGACTCTTCCTTTTCAACCTTGCCAACAACCGTGTTCGCGATTCCGCCGCCATTTTGAAAGCGCCTTGTTCTAATTGGCCGTTTCCCGACGAGGCAGAGCGACCTCCGCAAGCGCCCGCGAGCGCAAATTGCATGAGAAACGCGCCCCTGATGCATTAGGAGCCTTGTTAGTCCGTGACACCCGCGACACGTGACACTCAGTAAAGGACCCCGGCCACCATCGCTTACACCGGTTGCCTAGTCACAGGACACATGTTTCGGGGTTGAGAGGAATTATGGGTGTCACAAACATCTCTCTCTCTCTCTCTCTCCCCACTTTGCTGTAGCTCTCTGTGTGTGTGTGTGGGGGGGGGGGGGGGGTGCGGGCGGTATTTTCGTTTTTCTTTTAAAAATATTTAGAAGGATTTTTTGTTGTTGATTTTTTAGATTATCAGTTATACGGTAGTTGTAGTAAATGCAAGTTACAAAATTGACCTTTGTGGTAAAACTTCTACCGTTCAGAAATAAAGATTCTCTCTCTCTCTCTCTCTCTCTCTCTCTCTCTCTCTCTCTCTCTCTCTCTCCTTCTCCTTCTTCTTCTTCGTTTTGCTTCGTTTTCACCATGTCGTATACATGTGTATTTCTTTTCTTTTTTCAGTTTGGATGTTAATTTTAATCAATCAATCAAGTAAATAACTAAATTAATTCCTTGATTGATAATAATAATTAATGGGTCGCACAGCGCGGTAACCCCAGAGGAATGCTCAATGCGCTTTACAGAAAAAAATATTTACATAGAAACACAAACTAAAACATGACACTGTAGTGACAAAAAAGAGAAAGTTCCCAAGCATGACTGAAGGTCAGACCGAAGTACTGGGTTTTTGGCAAGGACTGAAAGGTGTGAATGTTTGTGCGTAGCGGACGTGGTATGGAAGGCCGTTCCACGCCTGAGGGACCTGAAAGACGAATAATCTTTGACCAGATAAATGCGTATCAATAAATATTTATATGATAGGAGGTTGGTATCTTCGTCCGGGTGCTTGGTAGCTTAGTGAGTTAATTCGTTCAGTCTTTGCAGGCTCTATCTTTCGATAGTGACTGTCTCTTTATTTAGCTGGTCTTGTCTGATAATCGAATAGGCTTCCGTTGACTCAGTGCCAGCATTGCAGATGCTGTCACTGTCCAGGTGTCTAAGTGGTGTGATGATAGCTACCACGAAAACAACCCAGAACGATTTGTGAGCATAAAGCTGGTAGTATTAGCCCCTTTAACTTTAAGCTGCAGATTTAAGGAGTATGCAACCGCTGTAAACCATGGTAGTAAAACCACACACACACACACACACACACACACACACACACACACACACACACACACACACACACACACACACAAACACACACACACACACAGAGTCTGTCGTTTAAACCGTTATCGATGTCACGAATGCTGCAGCTGTACGCGTGATGTGCACGCCTGGGAGCAGCTGCTGCATCGTGTATGTAATATAGATGTACGATCTGCTTGTATTGGCAAAAATGCAGTATTGTTGTCGTCTGCACCGCCCCCTCCATATTCTCCTGTCCTCATCCCCTTCCTCCTGTCAAGGACTCCTCCTCCTCCCTCCCCCCTCACCTCCTCAACCCCCCAAAACCAACAGAAACCAACCAATTAACTAACCAACCAACCAATACACAAACAAGAAACAACAAATGAATACAAATGAGAATCGGAACCCAGCTACCCCCTCCCCCAAAAAACAACAACAACAACAACACACACACACACACACACACACACACACACACACACACACACACACACACACACACACACACACACACACACACACACGCACGCACGCACGCACGCACGCACGCACCTATCCACCAGCCAGCCGATCAAACAACCTATCACCAACACCACCAAAAACACCCCCCCCCCAAAAAAAAAAATAAATAAATAAATAAATAAATAAAAAAATAAAAAAATAAAAAAATAAATAAATAAATAAATAAAAAAAATCAACAAACACAAGGCAGGCAAACAGTACGAAACAAAGCTGTAGTTTTTGTGTCACCGAGTGTAATTATTCGGCTGTGAATGTCGTCATTCTCCATGACAAATGATGCTGAACGAGCGGCCCTATCATAATCAAACCACATGGAGCCGGCTGGTATGTCATTATGGTATACACACGTGATTCCACACGTAAGGCCGACTGTACTCCGGGCAGTGAACAGAGTATCACTGACACTGCATTTGTCCAAAATGTGCACTTGTTGTCCACGTCACAACGGGATGCAGCCAAAATGCACCCGAGTCTGGTCGTCGCTCGAGAGGCTTCTCAAAACTTGAAATCTTTTTGGCGAGCGCTCTTTCAGTTTTGTCGCACCAACCGTACGGAACTCGCTGCCTGCGAATCTTAGAAATGCGCCCACACTGTCTGTTTTGAAGAGCAATCTTAAGACGTTATTATTTCGCGAAGCCTTCCAGTAATTTCCCAGTGTAATAAGTCGGTTTCACCAGTGTATGTCTGTCCATCTTTGTAAAATGTGCGTGAGTGTCGGTGAGTGATAGGCGCATTGAGTTTCATTGTAAAGAAGTGCGCCCTACAAAATACCATTCGTTATTATTATTATATAATAATTATATGTATCTGGTACTACCCCGTTTCAAACGTTTCGACGATAATTTCTCTCACGTGTTTGAAATATGACCATGTATCGGTCTTTGCATTGTAGTAAAGCAGCGCTCAGCGGCAGCAGGCTTTCACTGCTTCGTCCTCCAGCCCTGCGGCGCCATGAGCATTTCAGAAGATATGGAAATGTGCGCCTCGGAGAAGTCTACCATACCATACCATACCATACCATACCATACCATACCATACCATAGTTTTAAACCGGCAACTGACATATGTTGGAAGCAATCGGTGCTACTCTAAGTTGAAAATGGAAACACTGAGTGCTACTGTTTGCAAACACACCGTCTTCGAGATGCTCCCATATGGCGTTGGGTAGCACCGGAAACACTCACGTCAATGTTGTTTACGCCCCGCGGTCACTGGAATGTGTAGCAACATTATACACAATGCAGGACCCTCTCTGTGTGTGGTTTGCAATGTTTCACAACATGACAGAAATCACTGATGTATTAATCACACTCATCGGGCATTACATACCGCTTCTAATCGCCCAGGATCCATTTGGGACACCGCTATTATCTCTACATGCTGTGATAATAGGGAGTGTGAACATGCCACGTTAGACCATGGACAGCTGACCTAATAATCTGAATAAACTCATAAGCTGTTTCCGTAGGTTATTATCCCTGTAGGGAACGTCTGGGTTGCTTCCCCTGGGGGATGTGCGTCTCCGACTGCAGCGTCTAATTGGTCTGGATAAATTTGGCTCTTTTTGGTTTTCTAGGTTATAGTTCCTTTCGGGGAACTTGGGTTTCCCCCCTTCCCCTTGGAAAGTGCGTCGCTGCGGTGCAGCGCCACCCACATACCTAAGATCAAGTTTGAAGTAACGCTAGGGAGGAAAAGCTTGAGGACCCGGAGAGAAGACCCCCGATGAGCAGTCCGGGGGACAGGAAAAATCGGCATCACATCTCCACGCTTCAGCGTGACAGCGATGACGGCCGTTCAGCAACACGTCGCTAGGCTCCAGTCATATTCCTTGATTTACGAAGTGTGTTCGAGGCACTGTAGGCTGGCTCGATTTTTTGACTGTATCGTCTGGGTGGCATTTTGTTGTGACAACGAAAAGTCCCTTCGGTGACATGGTTACCTTGTACAGAAGGACGTAAAATCGTCGGGGGACATTTTCGTAAGTTTTTCAGGGGACGTCACTCTGACAAGCCAAAGTAAACATGGCACCAGGCTAACACTTTCGACGTGAACCGGCAGATTGTTGAAGGTTATGGTACTGCGGATCGCGTTTTTTTTTTTGTTTTTGTTTTTTTTTATTTATTTATTTATTTATTTATTTTTTTTTTTTGGGGGGGGGGGGGGTTGGGTGTTTTTTTTTTTTTTTTTTTTGGCAGCCCCAACTCTTTTTGCCAGCTCCAGTGGTGTTCCTCCCAGGTCATGGGTGGAATCCACGGAGGGCTCGAAAGCTGGGGCAATTTTTATTATGCATGAGGATGGAGATGAGGATGATGGTAAGATGGAGGTCCGTGTGGTTTGGGACTGCGAGACAGGGCCGCATTAATATCCCGGCGTTCACCAGGCCCGGGAAATACGGCACCTGCGGTGCCGGCCGTGTAATCATCCACATCATAAGACGCGTCATACCAATGGATGCACCCCCAAAGTCGCACCCGTGAAGTGGGTGAATATCGGCTGTGTGGCAACAGCCTCACCATTGGGCCCATAGCACACTCGCTTCGGGTAGGAGCCGACCCAAAGCGGGTGTGCTATGGACAAAATCCCGCTTGCCTCGGCTGGGATTCGAACCAGGGTCTCCCGGTCCATGGTCCAAAGTGCTAACCACTACACTACGGGGGCCGGTCACTGCATCACTGAATGGAAGTAGAAATACTATCCGAAAATTTCTGGTCCGTCAGTATACTCTCAACAGAGAACTTCTCGGAGAACTGCACTGGCTCCCTGTCAGCACAAGAATCAGTTCAGTATAAAGTCGCTACTATATGCTATAACTGCATCACTGCCTCCTGTCCTTCATATCTTTCCTCTCTGCTGCAGCTGTACACGCCCTCCAGACAGCTCAGATCCTCCGCTGACACCCGCATCCTTCGCATTCCACAGTTTAAATCAAAAACACTAGGTCAGCGTGCAGTGCTCTACCACAGTCCAATTATTTGGAACAGCCTGCCTTGCCATGTTCGCCATGCTAAGTTCGCGGACTCTTTTAAAAGTGCTCTGAAATCTCATTTTTCCCCCGGCTGTATTATTTAAGACTAAACTGACTGCTGAACTATCACTGTCACCATCATTATGTCGTGTTAGGATGTTTCATGACTGTGTGTATGTAACGTGTATGTGACGTGTACTTAATGTGTATGTAATTTGACATGTATTTAATTTGTATGTATGTAATGCCACTCTGCTATGGTGAGGTGCCCAGAGCTACAGCAGGAGGTTTGGCGCCAGATAAATCCTCATTATTATTATTATTATTATTATCAACATTGATGCATCTTGTTGCAACATAAAGCACTTGCCACGGATTGAAAAATCTCCAACAATGGACAATGAACCGTTATCCACAAACGTAGGCTTCAGCCTATCATTGTGGACACAAACTGTTCAGCAACGAACAGGTCTGCCAAAGTAGAGAGAGAGAGAGAGAGAGAGAGAGAGAGAGAGAGAGAGAGAGCACAAAGCTTCATTCAAACACAATTAGGCTGCTATCTATTCAGCTAAAAGGCAACAGGTGGAATAAACAGTTTTACTGTTTTCTCACAGCTCGCGGCTCACAAGGGATAACAAAATGGCTGTCGGAACGGCAAATCTTGCATCGGCTCAGAAATTTTGACAATGGATTCCTTTCACGTGTGGCCATTATCGTATTATAGATCGGTAGTTTTGTGTGTGTGTGTGTGTGTGTGTGTGTGTGTGTGTGTGTGTGTGTGTGTGTGTGTGTGTGTGTGTACAGAATTTTAATGTATTATATAGTCACTGTTACGTTTTGAGCAGACATTTAATTTCCACATGAGGGATGAATGAAGTATTCTTGCTCATTGGATACAATCTTGGCATAAAACAGAATGCGTGTGGGAAGTGTCTCTGAGCTCTTACATACGCTCCCAACTTCCCCCTCATCTCTACCCCCCCCCCCCCCTCTCTCTCTCTCTCTCTCTCTCTCTCTATTTGGTCTGGCCTTTTCTACGGGCCTATTACATCTACCTTCACATTGTATGATTTGCAGCTAGCTTAGTCATTGTAACGGAGGTGTGTGTGTGTGTGTGTGTGTGTGTGTGTGTGTGTGTGTGTGTGTGTGTGTGTGTGTGTGTGTGTGTGTGTGTGTGTGTGTGAAGTACTTTTCATTCTCATTTTCATTCCAAAGTTGTTGGGTTTTTTTAACATTTCTTGAGTAGTATTAGTAACGGCAATGTTGAAAATTGGTCTGACGACCAATACCTTTTTTTACCGTTGTAAAATAAAGATTCGTTCCGGTGTTCGTTCTCTCTCTCTCTCTCTCTCTTCAAAGAAATGGTAATTCGACGTTTCACTTTTCATAAAATAGTTGCAAGATTGAAAAAAAAAATCCATTAAATGTATGAATGTATTCTGCAACTTTTTTTCTTTTTTTTTGCTGATTATAAGAACGTGTCAATTTCTCATGGGTAACCGGCTTTCGATACGACAGACAGGCAGCAAACGTATGCAAAAAAAACCCCAAATTCTGGCATACGGCTTGTCGTAATGACACTTAACGACACTCATTTTGTGGCGCTCACTGATGCTGGAAATGTCAAATCACATGGCAAATGGCTCGCCCGACAGTCCCATAGCCAAACGAGAGGAACAGGGGCTGGAGGAAGGGGGGGGGGGGAGGAAGAAGAGGGAGGGGAGGGGCCCTCACATCCCGTGACCAGTCTTCCTCAATGGCGGAAACGCACGGTAGGTAATTGGCACTACATGTAGTCTGAAAATAACGAGAACAATAAAGGGTGGGTGGGTGTTTGGGGGTTTAACGTCCTTTTCCACCACATATGAGTGATATCAAAGACTGACGGAGCAACGATGAAAAAGGCCAGCACAAAAATTAATAGTTGGCCCCGGCCAGAATTCGAACTCACGACCCGAGCATTGCAAGTCCAACACTCTACCATTCGGCCATCCCGGCTCAAGAACGTTAAAGATGGAGCAAGAATACTGCACCTGTGGTGACTGATTCCTTCAGCGTTGTCGTAAGGACACAATTGAGCGTGGGGTCGTATGCAGTGTTCAATTGAAGAACCCTGTTTCTCGAGTGTGCTGGTTTGCAGTGATTTTTGTTGTCATGAAACAGAGTGATTTTCGTGATTTTTGGATTTGGTACGGCAAGTTGCAGGGGATGGCGCCGCAACAAGTGGCAAGCTGCCAGTCAAGCTCGGACTTTTTGCGCAGAAGAGAGGCAAAGGTGACGCGAGCGCATTTGGAGGAATCGGCTGTCTGGTCTCTCACAGCTGAAGTTCACATTTCAGCATGACCTTAGGCATTTGTAATAATAATCGCATTAATATAGGCGCTTTATCCTAGATATTTGGCTCAAAGAGCTGCCAACTTAATCCATCACGCACGCTCACGTGAATCACTCGCATTCTCTCAGACACTGGACATGAGACTTAAAGGGGCTACCGCTACTATTTTTATTCTCACAAATCGTTCTGAGCTGTTTTCGTGGTATCTATCATCACACCACTTAGACACCTGGACAGTGACAGCGTCTGTAATGCTGGCACTGAGCCAGCAGAAGCGTACTCGATGACGCGAGACCACACTGAGCGCTCCAGTAGTGTAACAAGAGGCGTAGAATGTGAATGTTCGACCGCTCACCGTGCAAAGTGTAAACAACATTGTATCGCATTAAGAGCTGTACTAATCACCAAGATAGAGTATTTCGAGCGTACAGGCGCACTCACGAGCGAAACTGTTCCAGAACTGAAGCTGGTTTAGCAAAGATGGAATTAGCGCGTTTAACCATTCACGTCTTTTGTTCACAACTAGGGCGGTTTCAAAGACTTGAGGGCAGCCGGGGTGGCCGAATGGTAGAGCGTCGGACTTCTAATGCTCGGGCCATGAGTTCGTATCCCGTCTGGGGCCAAATATTTGTGCTGGCTTTTTCATCGTTGTCCCGTCTTTGATATCACCCGTATGTGGTGGAAAAGGACGTTAAACCCCCAAACACCCACCCACCCACCCTCAAAGACTTGAGGACTGTGCGAAGGTTTGTGGAGATTTGGGGCCCCTCGGAATAGAAAACCACTCACAGTATCGGCGGTTTCCAGTCGTGCTAGTAGCCAATTAAATGGGGAGCTGACTGGAGGCGCCATGTAGTGTGGGGGTAGGGGTGGTTGTAGGAGAGGAGTGTGGAGGGACGGTATACTGGTGGTGGAGAGAGGAAGGGGAGGGTGACGGGGGGGGGGGGGGGGGGGGGGGGGGGGGAGGGGGGGGGGGGGTGCAGTAGTTTGATTTCTGTCCCAGGGTGGGGTCGTGTTAGTGGTGTGATGATGGGGAAAAAGAAGAATCCATGCATTTTGCTTGCAGCATCATGATAATGGCAGAGCTAGAGCTGATTTGCATACGATCTCTCTGTCTCTGTCTGTGTGTGTCTCTGTCTCTTTGTCTCTGTCGCTGTTAGAGAGATTCAAACTCTGACCGATATTTTTATTGTCGATACCAATGTGTGTGCGTGCGTGCGTGCGTGCGAGTGTGTGTGTGTGTGTGTGTGTGTGTGTGTGTGTTTAACCGAATGCTCTACACATTTCCTTGTTTTCGGATCACAGGTTAAGTGGTGGAAACATTTCAGTCGCAGTTGCTATGCCCATCTGCTCTAACAACATCTACGCACTACACATTCTGGCACTCAAACGTACTGATACAGCCCGGATAGAAAATAAACAGATGCTTTTCACAAAACCATTTAACGACCCTGTGAGCATGCGAACAGCTGTGTCCCACGTGATCAGTGGCTAGTTCAACACGTTTTCCTGATTATCGCGAAGAATACAACCGACTGACTGTGCGAATCGATAATATATGGATGCAATCATTACATCGTAATGCATAGGACAGAGCTTAAAAACAACAAACAAGGGGGACAGACCGGCTTAAGTCCTTATACCAAAGTTTTCCAACCTGGGCCCGTATGTAGAACTCGAGGTTAATTTAACCCACGGCTATGGGCCTACCCAGATTAGGACAAAATAAACCCCCAAACAAAATTAAATTTAAAACAAAAAACGGCCCCCGTAGTGTAGTGGTTAGCACTTCCGATCATGGACCGGGAGACCCGGGTTCGAATCCCAGCCGAGGCAAGCGGGATTTTTCCTACCTAGGTCGGCTCCTTCTCAGAGCGGGTGTGCTATGGGCCTAATGGGGAGGCTGTTGCCACACAGCCGAGCTTCACCCACTTCACGGGTGCGACTTTGGGGGTGCTTCCCTTTGTATGACACGTCTTATGATGTGGATGATTACACGGCCGGCACCGCAGGTGCCGTAGTTCCCGGGCCTGGTTAATGCCGGGATATTTATGACAGGAAGCGTGGAATGCGGCCCTGTCCCGCAGTCCCAAACCACATGGACCTCCATAGCATCATCTTACTATCATCCTCATCTCCATCATCATGCATAATAAAAATTGTCCCAGCTTCCGAGTCCTTCGTGGGTTCCACCCATGACCTGGGAGGAACACCACTGGAGCTGGCAAAGAGTTGGGGCAGCAAAAAAAAAAGGGGGGGGGGAATAAAAGAAGCGAAGAAAGAAAGACAAAAATCCTCTATAACGGCATAGGCACCTTCCTGGAATGGACCCGCTTCTTGATTTAAAACAATAAAACAACAGATAATGTAACCCTAGAGCTAGTTTAGCTCGAGGTTAGACTCTAGCCCGGGGCTAAAAGCCCTAACCTCGACTTTTACATACGGGCCCAGTTCTCTGAATTTAGGTGTTATGCTGATAGTGTGTAAATATTAGCCCTATGCAAAGCGAGCTCTCGCAATTTGTTTTTGGTGATTGTGTCCAGTTTTCGTTAGTTGTTCCGATCCCACCTGACTCCCTAGACGGTTTGGAAATGCACGGTGGGTGGGTGTTTAGGGGTTTAACGTCCTTTTCCACAAAGTAAGGATGGTGTCAAAGACGCGGCAACGAGGGAAAAAAATCAGCACAAAGTTTTGGCTTCAGCTGGGATTTGAACTTACAACCCGAGCATTGCGAGTTCAACGCTTAAACGCACGACTATCTCAGATCCCTGAGAAATGCAAACAACAAAAACAACAGCAACAAAACACACACACACACACACACACACACACACACACACACACACACACACACACACACACACACACACACACACACACACACACACACACACACACACACACACACACACGCACACACACACACACACACACACACACACACGCACGCACGCACACACACACACACGCACGCACACACACACACACACACACACACACACACACACACACACACACACACGCACACACACACACACACACACACACACACACGCACACACACACACACACACACACACACACACACACACACACACACACACACACACACACACACACACACACACACACACGCACGCACGCGCGCGCGCGCACACACACACACACACACACACACACACACACACACACACACACACACACACACACACACAATCTACAAACAAAGAAACAACATGGTGAAAAAGGACGTTAAACTCCGATTTTCCGAGATTTTTTCCCGTCAGAAAGATGTCGGGGTCCCCCTGAGTACAACCGAGTTTGGTCGGCTTGTGAGAAGTCTAAGTTGTGTTTTCTGGTCCCCCCCCCCCCCCCCCCCCCCCCCCTGTTCGGCTACGGGTGGTGAAACAGGGCGTTAAACTCCGATTTTCCGAGATTTTTTTTCCAACAGAATGATACCGGGGTCCCCTTGAGTACAAACACCGATTTAGAACGCAGTATGAGAACTCTAAATCAGCTGTTATCGCGCACAGACAGACACACGCTGTTTTATTTATACAGACGTAAGAACATCATACTCATATAAAGATTACTTTTGGGAGAAAGGCCTTTTCAGCGGAAATCCCGATGAAAAGTGCAATCATAAGCTTCACTGCCCGCAAAGCACCGTGCTAAATAACTGTGAACCCCGAAAGAGCATCTACAGGCATGGCTGAAACCCACGGCTCTTGAAAAGAACCAGCAGACCTGAAAGCCTCGATGTTCATGATGTGTTCTGAGCGAAAAGCTTACCGCTTACAAAAATCAAAGGCTGTTTGCCAAATGATTTGATGTTCCTTTTGGCAATTGCGACCGTTTTCGTGACTTTGCGGCTACTAATAGCGGAGACATATGACTTTCTTTGGTCTGACGCTTCCATGATGATGATGATGATTGGCCATTTGTATAGCGCTACGAAAAAAAAACCTTACATGCAGTAAGCATGCTCACGGCGCCTTTGGGGTCGGGGAAGAAAAAAAGGAGAGAGAGAGAGAGAGAATTAGAACTGAGAGAAAAGGTGCGTCTTGAGGTTCCGCTTGAAGGTCATGATTGACGCAGAACCTGACTTGAGGTGAGCTGGCAAGTTGTTACAGAGGCAAGGAGCTGCACTCTTGAAAGCCCGTGCACCAGAGCGTTTCTTGTTTGTGTTGTCATAGTAACCTGGGACAGCAAGTCTGGACTGGGAAGAAGATCTTAGGCTGCGTGAAGGTCTATTGAGTGGTATGAGCTGAGCCAGATATAGTGGAGCAGTGCCGTGAATGCAGGAGAAAGTCAAGGAGAGAAGCTTATGGTCGATGCGAAGCTTGACTGGAAGCCAGTGGAGATCTTTGAGGACCGGTGTGATATGGTCAGTCTTTTTGGAACGGGAGACAATTCTTGCAGCCACATTCTGCCAGACAGCATGCACTACACGTCGATACGTCGATACGACCAAGTCGCTTTCATCTTAAAATCACCCTTTCTTTCCATAAAATGACGTCATGGACGTACTGTGACTGTGTTTTGCCAATACACGGCAAAGGAAAGAGGCGGGGCTTTGGTCTCAGGGATTGCCGAGTGGAGTCGTCTATTTGTTTGAGCTGTCTCCTATTTGTGTGGCCGAATGGTAGAGCGTTGGACTTCTAATGCTCGGGTCGTGAGTTCGTATTCCGGCTGGGGCCAAATATGTGTGCTGGCTTTTTCATCGTTGCCCCGTCTTTGATAACACTTGTATGTGGTGGAAAAGGACGTTCAACCTCCAAACACCCACCCACCCACCCTCCTATTTGTGTCTGTCACCCATACGTGGTGGAAAAGGACGTTAAACTCCCAAACACCCACCCCAATCTCCTATTCGTGTCCATCCCCGAAGATACTCCCCACAACTTCGGATTCTGTAGTTCGTCTGTTTTCGCTGATTACTTTTCTTCAGTGTTGAAGCTAAAGTGTTATGCAGTAGAAAATTATCGTCTCACCCGACAGCCGACCATCAGAAACGTCCCTTTAAGTTTACATTTCAGCATGACCGAACACATTTGTCCCTTTGCCTGTGCGAGTTCCGCGATCCATTGTTACAACCACAACCCATTTTGTCCGACCCTAACGCATCTGACCGGCGCGTTAATCTCAAACCGACGTCTTCTTTCAACAAGAATTCGGTCAGCGCTCTCTCGTTACCTTCCCCTTGCTAGGCCAGGGTACTGTCTTCAGTGCTGAAAATCTCGCTCTTTGACCTTAGCGGGGGAATTCCCGGTGTCTTGTTTCAAGATTACGAAATTCTTCAAGCGTCAGCCATTGGTACCGGGCTTTAATCACGATGACACCCCCCCCCCCCCCCTTGAAGTGGCTTGTATTGGTGTGCAGTGGCTTGTTCCTTTTTGCATATCTTGTCATATAGCGGGCAGGGGGTGGTTAGACTGGGACTCAGATAACGGGAAAAGAAAATCAAATTTAAGGCTACCTCCCCCCCCCCCCCACACACACACCGTTGGGAACTTGAAGGGGGGGGGGAGGGAGTGCAGCGCCATCTATTTCCCCCTGTTTCCTGCATGCATGATGCGGCATAGTGGTTTTCCACCCTGCAGCCCCTAATGTTTGGATAAGTATTTTTAACGTGCACACTTCAGTTGTGTGTACACGAAGGCGAGGCAGGCACCGTAAACAATAACAATAATAAAGATCATAATAATAATAATAATAATCATTGTATAGGCGCTTTACCCAATTTCATGAATCGGCTCAACGCGCCGCGAACTGAACCCAACACGCACGCTCACGTGAATCACACGCATTCTCTCACACACTGGACATATACACATTACAATCACGTGGTGCGATGGGCCAGCTCATTTCCAAACGAGTCGTCATGGAAATTTGACTCGATTTGGTAAGGAAAAATCCCACTACATTCCTGTCCACCAGGAACTGGTATCTAGCCTCAGAATCCGTAGCGGTCTCAGCAATCCACAAGGCCATGTCGCCTGTCAGGATACTTCTGGACGGAACCTTTGCAACTGGTTTTGGTTGTTGCGGGCGGTACGCGTATTCGTCATACAGTCATGCCGGCATGAGTGAATGCTCATGCAATTAGCCATGCATTTGGCTCAGTGGCGATAGAATACAGAACACACACACAGCTGTGAATATTAAACCTCGTGTTTAAAGCGTCAACACGTATGACAGGAATACAACAGCGTGTGAAAAACTTAGGGTTCGTCCAGATGACAAGCTGCGCTGTAGCCGCGCTGTGAGTTAGCGGTTGGCGAGCTGTTGAGCAGTGAGCGGTGGGTGGCCACACCAAAAGCGGCGATAGCTAGCGGCTAGCTAGCGAGTAGCCAGCTGCGCTGCTGGTTAAAGCTTGCGTGGCCACATGAATAACTGGTTTGTTGTAATATCTGTTCATAGACAGAATCAAAATGGCAGAGAGGAGGTATCTCTTACTTTCAGAGTTGTCTGAACCATCGCCATATATACGGCGAGGAATTCTTTTTGATGACAGAGATTAGGTTTGGTCGGCGTATGTCATTTTCAAAAGCAGCTTCTTCTGCAAGCACTAACGTTGCGAAAGAAAGACACGAAAGACGTTGGTTTTTTTTGTTTGTTTTTTTTTTTTTTTTTTTTTTGGGGGGGGGGGGGGGTGTTTTTTGGTTTGTTTATTTACTTTATCATCCCTTTCGAGAAATTCGGGCTGCCTCCCCCGATGAGCAGCCCGGCAGCCACGAAAAACCGGTATCACATATCACAAGCTCGACCTGGGCTCGAACCCACGCTTCATCGCCGTGACATTGGTGACGGCCATTCAGTAGCGCAGCCGCTAAATCCAACGCGCTACCAGACCACCGCTCACTCACCCCCATCACGTTAAAAAAAAAAAAAAAAAAATGCATCACATCTATTTTTAGGCCGGCCACCGCGAGCTTTGAGCGGTGTTAATGTGGCAGGGTATTTATGGTATTGGTATGGTATATAGTGTGTGTTGAGAGAGAGAGAGAGAGAGAGAGAGAGAGAGAACAGTTTTTGGTAGTTGTGTGAGGCTCGGTCGGTTGGGCGCAGTTATGTTGCTTCGTCTTGAATCGACGTGTTGGTTAGTTTGTAACGGGGACTAACTCCGTGTTCATTTATGATAAAGCAGGTACACATAATTTGCATATTGATTACAGAACTTTGTCTTTTGTTAAAGCCACTACAATAGAGACCTCTGCTTTACCTTGCTATTTAAGTATGGGATGTGTACTCCAAGATTGTGGCATAATATCCTGTGAGCTAAGAGTTATAGTCTGGCCTGTAATTTAAGTATTAGTCTGTTTTTCCCAAATGTGTTTTACATTCTAGTAGTTTCTGCTGTGGTTCATGCAGGTTAGCTTAGGGTGTTCAACCGTGTAAAGGCATGCAGACAGCGATCTTTCATTGGCTAGCCTGAGTTTGAGTTCACCGCGTGTAGCTTTTGGTGTGAGTTGTCCCCAGAGCTCACTTTGATCATTGTACGGCCTACAAGCAGCATCCTACCTGTCGGCCATATTGATAAACTATTGATAAAACACCTTTGTCACACTGAGAAGGTACGGAATATTTTTGTCTTTATAGCAATTATATAGATGATGTTACACTTATTTATTCTGCATTGTCTCAAAAACATATTTTGAGATATGAAACATTGTTTTCCACCATGGCATGATTGTATTGATTTGTCCTCTGAATTGTATTCAGTGATGGAAATAAGAGTAACTTGGGTGTAGTTGTATTGACCATTATTGTAAGGCTTCTCTTGTCTTTTTGAATTGAATTGTTTTTATTTCCTTTTATACTCATGGTAGTTTTGTCACTGTTTCAGGGTATGACTTTGTCATTCCATCAGCCCGTCGTCAATTTGTCCAGTCATTGTAATTCGTCATTGTCGTCATCAGTAGAGTAAAGTCCCGAACCCAAGCCGCCTCGTCCCGCTTCCTTATTTGTGGAGTGAGAGAGTCCGCTACAAATGGCGCCCAATGTGGGGCTTCTGGAGTGACGACACGGACTTCCGGAGCGACGACACGGACTTCTGGAGTGACGAATCGGACGACCTTCCGCTCCGCTACAGCAACGACAACATCGAGTCCCAAGCAAGTAGCGACAGAAGGCAACTGTGACTGCATGCAAAGTATGGCAGATGTACAATTTTGGAAGTGACTTTGCATTTGTATGATTGACAGTCAACGGACATTAATATGGATAACTGATAGCTTTTATGATACAGTTTGACTTTAAGCTTTGTTTCTAATTTCCACATTTTGAATTTGCCTCATTGCTCGGTTAGTTGTTTGCTCCTTGTTTTATTTACCAATCTGGTTAAAAAGCGAGTCATGGAGCCGTCTGAAGAGGAAAAGAAGCTGTTGGCATCATTCCGGGAGCTTGACCTAAAGCCGAAGGGCGACAGCAAGGAAGATTTGCACCGCTGGCTTACGGACTATGCAACGTTGGCGTCAGGCAGCGTGAAGAAGGAGCCGGACAGCCAGCCTACCTTGTTAATGCAAGCTCCTCGTCTTTCCGTCTTCAATGGGAGCAGCGGCCGTAAAGATGCAGAGGCGACCTACGACCTCTGGAAGTACGAGGTGAACAGCCTTCTGCAGGCTGGTACTCGACGCTCTGACCTTATGGACGCCGTTCGTCGATCTCTGAGGGGCGAAGCAGCGCGAGTGGCGATGCGTCTCGGGACAGGTGCAACCCTCGAGGACCTTCTCGCCAAGTTCGACAGCATTTACGGGACCGTCCAGCAGAAAGAGAGCGTGTTGGCGCAATTCTACAGTGCCCGTCAACGAGAAGTGGAAGATGTGGCTACCTGGAGCTGTCGTCTAGAGGACCTCTTGATGCAAGCCGAAAGTCTCGGGAAGGTGGAGCCGGCGGACCGGAACGACAAGCTGCGGACCATGTTTTGGACGGGGCTGCTTCCGCACCTGAGAGACAAGTCTGGCCATAAATTCGATGCCATTACGGACTTTGACAGGCTAAGGGTGGAGATCCGCCGGATGGAGCAATACGACCCCCTGCGGGAAACGGAGAAAAAGCCTGCTGTTAACAAGATGGCACAGTCATCTGCAGTATCGAAGGAGGACCCGAAGGGACAGAAACTGGAAGCCCGCATTCAACAGCTAACTGCCGAAATAGAGCGACTGAAGAAACAGCAAGCCGAACCAGACGCACCTACTTCTTACCGCGACCGTCGTGGAGGTTCCAGGGGCCGAGGTCGAGGTTGGGGTGGACAACAGTCTGCAAGTTCGCGCGCAGGTCCTGCTGGAGAAGACGAAGACGTTCCTACCTGCTACAGGTGCGGCGAAAAGGGCCACATTCGCGTGGGATGCCGCGTCCGCCTTGACCACAGCGCCAAGCATTTAAACGGGAAAGGGCCTACAGGGAAGGGCGGCCTGTAGATGCCCGCGTCCTTATGCAACGTCCCAGGAGGAATGCCACGTCTGCTTCAGTGATTTCTGATCTGGTAGGATCCAGCAACGAAGTGGACATCGAGGTGGACGGTATGAAGTTGAAAGCGCTTTTGGACACGGGATCCACGGTGTCAACCATCAGTGAAGAATGGTACCATACACACCTGGCAAGTTCGCCGCTGCATCCACTGGATGAGGTCTTGCACATCGAATGCGCGGATGGTAACACGTTGCCGTATTCGGGCTACATCGTCGTGGACATCTCAGTTTCAGGCGCAGGTGTCAAGAGCCAGGAGAGCCAGCAGTGTCTATTGTTAGTTGTTCCAAACAGTCGTTACAACTCCACAGTGCCTGTTCTGTTAGGGACGAACGTTTTAGCCCATTTTATGTCACGATGCAAGGACGACAACGGCTGTAAGTTTCTACAGGTTGCCCAGCTTCACACGCCCTGGTATCTGGCCTTCAGGTGTATGGCGTTGAGGCAGAAGGAGCTGAGCCGAAAGGAAGCCTTGGGTATCGTCCGTAGTTGCGAAGCTCAGAACATCATCGTCAGGCCTAACACTACCATGGTGATCCGAGGCATCATCGACAAAGGGGTGGACCACGAAGCTGTTTGTGCCATGCTTCAGCCGACGTCGGCCAGCCCGGTTAATGCCCTCTTGGATATCACGCCTTCTCTGGTCAACTATACGCACACGAAGAACGGTTTTGTGGACGTCCACGTGGCCAACATCACTACTCAGACTGTAAGTGTTCCTCCAAGGGCGATCCTCTGCGAATTGCAACCTGTGACGATAGAGGCCAGGAAGACATCGGAGGGTGATGAGGTGAAGGACGGTGAGACGTTCATGGATCAGATCACTATAGCGTCAGACTCGCTTTCAGAGGCTGAAGTACAGCAGCTTGAGGAACTCCTTCACAGGTTTCCGGACTGTTTTTCCAAGGGCGACCTGGATGTTGGGTTCACTGCGAAAGTTCTCCATGACATCAACCTCACCGACAACGTGCCATTCAAGCAACGACATCGACGTGTTCCCCCGGGAATGTTCGACCAAGTGCGTGATCATTTGCAACAGCTGTTGGACAGTGGCATCATACGGAGGTCCCATTCACCATGGTCGTCTAACGTTGTGCTTGTCAGGAAGAAGAACAATGAGCTGAGACTTTGTATTGATTTTAGACAACTGAACACAAGAACCATCAAGGACTCTTATGCTTTACCCAGAATTGAGGAGATGTTGGACACATTGGCAGGTTCCAAGTTCTTTTCAGTGCTTGATATGAAATCGGGATACCATCAGATTGAAATCAAGGAAGAACACAAGGAGCGGACTGCTTTTACTATCGCACCCCTCGGCTTCTTTGAGTTCAACCGGATGGCGATGGGTCTAGCCAACGCACCGGCAACGTATCAGCGCTTGATGGAGGACTGCTTGGACGACTTACATCTCCGCATCTGCCTCGTCTTCCTTGATGACATTATCATTTTCTCCGACACTTTCGAGGAGCATCTGGAGAGGATTGAGCAGGTCTTGAGTCGTCTTCGGGACTGTGGTCTCAAACTTAGCCCCAAGAAATGTGCTTTCGCCCAGGAACGGGTCAAGTATGTGGGACATATCATCTCCTCGGCTGGAGTTGAGGCAGACCCAGACAAGTGCGAGAAGGTGAAGGACTGGCCAACCCCCAAGAGCCCTGAGGATGTACGTCGTTTCTTGGGATTCTGTGGGTACTACCGGCGATTTGTGAAAGGCTTCTCACAGATTGCTCGACCTCTCACCGCTCTCATGCCAGCGCCGACGAAGGGTTGCAAGCGCAAGGGGAAGCGATCCACTCCTAAGACTGAACGCGTGCCGTGGAGTTGGGGACCGGAACAGGAGAACGCTTTCCAGCAGTTGAAGGAATGTCTGACGTCACCGCCGATTCTTGGTTTCCCAGACTACTCGAGTCCCTTTGTACTGCAAACAGACGCCAGCACTCATGGACTGGGAGCGATCCTCTACCAGATGCAGGATGGCCAACGGCGGGTGATTTGTTACGCAAGTCGAGGTCTCAGCAAAGCAGAGCGTAACTATCCTGCTCATAAACTGGAGTTTTTAGCGTTGAAATGGGCCGTGACAGAAAAGTTTCATGATTACCTGTACGGACATACATTCACTGTTTTCACGGATAACAACCCGTTGACATATGTTCTCTCCACTGCTCGTCTTGATGCCACAGGTCACCGCTGGCTGGCTGCGCTTGCGTCGTTCGACTTTGACATCAAGTATCAGCCAGGTATTGGGAACGCTGCTGCAGATGCCCTCTCTCGACTACCAGCGGGAGGATCGGAACCAGCAGCTGGGCGGCACGATCAGGAGCACATCAGCGCGGAGACGGTGCGGGCGGTATGCAACTCTTCTCAGTCAGTCCCGTACGTCGAGTGTGTCTCCATGTCAGCATGTGTGGTCGATCAAACTTTCAACGTCCCTGGTCAGAGCCTGGATATGCTGTCTGCTGAGGATTTAGAGAAGGCGCAGTTAGCTGATCCAGTTCTGAGTGTGTGGGTAAAGGCTTTGAGGCGAAACACCAACCCGCCCAAGACGGACTCACCTCACCATAGAACACTCCACCAGACGGCAAGTAGGCTCAAGCTCATTGACGGTGTTCTGTACAGGGACGTGATCATCGATGATAAGCAACGCAACCAGCTCGTGCTGCCTGGCCAGTACATTCAGGATGTCTTACGTAGTCTGCATGATGATGGGGGACACCCTGGTCGTGACCGCACCCTGAGTCTTCTGCGCGACAGGTTTTTCTGGCCTGGTATGGCTGCGGATGTGGAGAATTGGATCCAGAAATGTCCCCGTTGCATCCGGCGTAAGACTCCCTGCAACAGCCGTGCACCTCTGGTCAACATCGTCACCACCCAGCCACTAGAGCTCGTCAGCGTAGACTTCCTCACCCTTGAGACGTCGAAGGGCGGATTCCAGCACGTCTTGGTGATGGTGGACCATTTCACGCGGTATGCGCTGGCTGTGCCAACCCGTAACATGACTGCCAAGACCACAGCGGACGTGTTCTTCAGTAACTTTGTGGTGCACTACGGCATTCCAAGACGTTTGCACTCTGATCAAGGTGCCAACTTTGTCGGACGCATCATCCAGGAACTGTGTAAGCTACTGGGATGCAGCAAGTCGCAGACGACAGTGTATCACCCCATGGGCAACGGGATGTGCGAGCGCTTTAATCGGACCATTCTGGACATGCTTGGCACATTACCACCCCAACAGAAGAGCGACTGGAAGTCTCACATCGCTGCTCTGGTCCACGCATACAACTGTACACGGCACGAGTCAACGGGCTTTTCTCCGTATGAGCTCATGTTTGGTCGTGAACCTAGGCTGCCTGTGGACACAGTGTTTGGACTTGGCCAGACTGAGGAGGGTGTACCACTGACCAAGTACGTTCAACAGCTGAAGAACAGACTAGAAACTGCCTACGAGCTGGCGTTGAGAGCTGCCGACAGAGCAAGACAGAAACAGAAGAGAACATATGATCAGAAGGTTAGGGGAGCGGAGATTAGAGTGGGAGACCGCGTCTTAGTGAAGAAATTCGCCTTTGATGGAAAACACAAACTGGCTGATAAGTGGGAGGAGGAGGTGTACGAGGTCTTGGAAAAGCCTAACCAGGAAATTCCAGTCTATGTGGTTCGACCGGGGGACGGGACTGGAAGAAAGAGAACTCTCCACAGGAACTTGCTGCTACCCACTGGTCTCAGGTTGGAGGGAGCTGAACCTGTCCAGGAACCTGTGCCAGGGCCCGCAGTCAAGTCACGGCGACGAAGACGCAGACACGAGAGACGCAGGTACAGAGATCCAGAATCTGAAGGGGTCAGCACCAGTGACGATGAAGTTGATGACGTGTCATTTCAACACGTCATGATGGATGAAGAAGATGGAGGTGAGGAAGCTGACGCTGCAGAAGAGGATGGCGCAGCTGAAGCTTCTCAGGCAGGTGAAATGGGTACCCAGGACAACGAGCCAGATGAGACATTGGTTCAGGAAGATGGTGCGGACGGTGGAGATGAGGACGAGGATCGTGTTCTAAGGGAGCAAGAGGAGGAAACTCGTCAACCACCGCAACCACTGCCCAGACGGAGTGTCAGGGCCAGAGAACCGCCACCTTGGATGATGTCCGGCGATTTCCGACTTTTGAGTCAGCAGACTCTGACACCGGACTTCCAAGCTGTGGAATTCTTCATGAAGTTCCTGGATGCTGAGTCCCAGCGTGACGTGGCCAGAAGATGGATCGAGCAAGTTTTCTCCCATGGGAAATGATCTGTTAACTAGTAATCTAGTCTTGTACATAGCTGATAGTTTAGTCTTGTCTTGTACATAGCTGATAGTTTGCAGTATTTTAGATTTATCAGGTCATGGCGAGGACGCCATTCAAGCTCAGGGGGGTAT
Organism: Batillaria attramentaria; assembly: GCA_018292915.2. NCBI lineage: Eukaryota > Metazoa > Mollusca > Gastropoda > Batillariidae > Batillaria > Batillaria attramentaria. The sequence goes on from JACVVK020000011.1 coordinate 3,707,550, forward strand.
ATGTGGCAGGGTATTTATGGTATTGGTATGGTATATAGTGTGTGTTGAGAGCGAGAGAGAGAGAGAGAGAGAGAGAACAGTTTTTGGTAGTTGTGTGAGGCTCGGTCGGTTGGGCGCAGTTATGTTGCTTCGTCTTGAATCGACGTGTTGGTTAGTTTGTAACGGGGACTAACTCCGTGTTCATTTATGATGAAGCAGGTACACATAATTTGCATATTGATTACAGAACTTTGTCTTTTGTTAAAGCCACTACAATAGAGACCTCTGCTTTACCTTGCTATTTAAGTATGGGATGTGTACTCCAAGATTGTGGCATAATATCCTGTGAGCTAAGAGTTATAGTCTGGCCTGTAATTTAAGTATTAGTCTGTTTTTCCCAAATGTGTTTTACATTCTAGTAGTTTCTGCTGTGGTTCATGCAGGTTAGCTTAGGGTGTTCAACCGTGTAAAGGCATGCAGACAGCGATCTTTCATTGGCTAGCCTGAGTTTGAGTTCACCGCGTGTAGCTTTTGGTGTGAGTTGTCCCCAGAGCTCACTTTGATCATTGTACGGCCTACAAGCAGCATCCTACCTGTCGGCCATATTGATAAACTATTGATAAAACACCTTTGTCACACTGAGAAGGTACGGAATATTTTTGTCTTTATAGCAATTATATAGATGATGTTACACTTATTTATTCTGCATTGTCTCATAAACATATTTTGAGATATGAAACATTGTTTTCCACCATGGCATGATTGTATTGATTTGTCCTCTGAATTGTATTCAGTGATGGAAATAAGAGTAACTTGGGTGTAGTTGTATTGACCATTATTGTAAGGCTTCTCTTGTCTTTTTGAATTGAATTGTTTTTATTTCCTTTTATACTCATGGTAGTTTTGTCACTGTTTCAGGGTATGACTTTGTCATTCCATCAGCCCGTCGTCAATTTGTCCAGTCATTGTAATTCGTCATTGTCGTCATCAGTAGAGTAAAGTCCCGAACCCAAGCCGCCTCGTCCCGCTTCCTTATTTGTGGAGTGAGAGAGTCCGCTACATTAATTGTTTGGAACATTACCACCGCTCGACGCTAGCAGTGAGCTCGCGGTAACCGCGTGGTGGTAGCGACTCGTGTGGCCACTCCAACAATAAACTCTATTACTATTTCCGCAGCGCCGCTACAGCGCGGCTCAACCGCTTTTCATGTGGACGCGGCTTACGGAATGCGCAGACTCCGTGCATCAGAATCAGTCGCTTGCGTCACGATATAGCATCTGAAACCATTGCGATGACCCTGGCCGGCGTAACTATATATACTGTTCTAGAAGTGTACCGCGTACAAAGCAGACGACGTTACTTTTGGCGGACTGAAGGGCAGCTAAGCGGGTCTCTTTTATGGCTATTTTTAGGAGCTTTGTCGAGTCCCAGTCTTGGACCGTACGCTCAAAGAAAGTCGTATTTTTTTGTACTAGAAACCACAAAGTCGCGAAAATGGTCGCAATGGCCAAATGAAACATCCTTCTATCTGGCGAACAAACTTACAGCTTCGAAAGCGGCAGGGTTTTTTTTTGTTTTTGTTTTTTTTCATCTGAGCGGCGTTAGGAGCATAAACACTTTAAGCACACTAACATGTCGCTTGAGCGATCTCTCTAATCATTTGAAAGAGCAAAAACCAGAACAGCTGCAATGACACTATTAATTTTGTTTTGCACCCTAAAAACGTTAATAATAATAATAATAATTTATTGCCATGTGTTTCAAAGGGGAAAACAATAAAACATAAGAATGTTGTGTGGTGTCGGGTAAATCATCACAGTCACTAACACAACATAAAAGCAGAAGGATCTGCAGAGGACTAAACATACCTACACAATTAAAACATTACTAGACATACCTCCTAGATAAAATCCCCCCCCCCCCCCCCACACACACACACACACCCCTCACTTCACCCACCCACCCACACACACACACACTCACACGCAGCACAAACACAATACATGCATTCCTTAGCTTCCACAGAATCAGCAGAATGTTCGTATGGTTGCGTAATTTTCAAATTTGTTCTAAAAGAAAGGTAGTTTTCTGCCAGTTGACTGCCTATTCCCAGGGTGCACCAAGTTACGTATCCCATATTTACCAACACGCCAAACAAAAGCAGACGTCAGGTGAGGCTATGAGTCACTATACAAGAGTGTATATGCCGTGAGTGTACAGAAAGTTCCCAAACAGAAGGCACGTAGCCCCCTTTGATATCAAATATGTTTCTGGGACAGATATATTTTTTAGGTGCGTGGTCACCCAGATACATAACTCTTGAACGTGACTCACAAAGAAACATCTTGTGACTGTTTGTGTAATTAACATACCTACCAACACTATACACTGAACCACTGGCACATTTACTTACATTCCTCTGTCAGTAAAACAAGGGGTGGGGTGGGTGGTTGGGGGTTTAACGCCCTTTTCCGCCACATAGGGTGATATCAAAGACGGGGCAACGATGAAAACGCAAGTACAAATATTTGGCCCCAGCCGGGATCGAACTCGGGACCCGAGCATTAGAAGTCCAACGATCTACCATTCGACCACCCCGGCTCCCCGTGTAAAACAACATAGAGAATGAAAGAAACAAAGAAAGAAGCAAACAAAACAGCAAGAACAACAACAACAACAACAACAACAAAAGAAACCCGGAAATCCCAACAATAAAGAAAGTTTACTAGTAATGTGCACACAGAGATTTTGAGACTTCGCGTTTTTTAGTTCATAAAGCGACAAGATCAAGCAAAGTTTCCTCACATGGATGCACGGCAAGACATTTACAAACACTAAACCTACCATTTTAATGGAGTTTTCTTTCCAAGTTCGCAGATCCACCTGGACTCCCCCCCACGACAAAGCATGATACCAACTAAAGCACCACCAACAAGAAACAACAACAACAACAACAACAACACACACACACACACACACACACACACACACACACACACACACACACACACACACACACACACACACACACACACACACACACACAGAGAGAGAGAGAGAGAGAGAGAGAGAGAGAGAGAGTAACAAGAACACCCAACCCTATCCATCTGAGTCAGGTTCACTCCCACTCGTATATTAGTCATTTTAATCACAGACCATCGTTTCTCGCCTTTCCTAGAGCAATTAACTCAAAGCCCCGCTACTCAACTAAGCTCATAACCTTTCCAATTTCTTCTTTTCAGTAAATCTGCACCCTCCCCTCCCCCATCCCTCTTTCCCCGGCTCCCTAGGGAAGCTCAGCAGTGGTTCAAACTACAGAGAGTGTGTACCACTGATTTGCATTAATTCTGTACGGCTGATCGAAATCCCCCCCAGTATTGTAGTCACTAAAACTACAGCGTGTGTACCATTTTCACTAATTTTCTACTGCGTTTTCAGACACCATTTGCCCAGACGCGAAGCCCAGTTAAGCCTCTAACCTTTTAAATGTTTTTTTTTTTTTTTTTTTTTTTTTTTTTGCTGCCCCAGCTCTTTGCCAGCTTCAGTGGTGTTCCTCCCACGTCATGGGTGAATCCGCAGAGGGCTCGAAAGCTGGGACAATATTTTTTTTATTATTATACATGATGATGGAGATGAGGATGATGCTATGGAGGTTCGTGTGGTTTGGGACTGCATTCCATGCTTCCTGTCATAAATATCTCGACGATAACCAGGCCCGGGAATCACGGCACATGCGGTCCCGGCCGTGTAATCATCCACACCATAAGACGTGTCATACCAAGTGAAGCACCACCAAAGTCGCACCCGTGAAGTGGGTGAATCTCGGCTGTGTGGCAACAAAAGGCCCATAGCACGTCTGCTCTGGGTAGGAGCCGACCTAGGTAGAAATCCCGTTAAATCTTTTTTTTTTTTTTAAATGAAATACCCTTCTCCTGTGGTCCACAGAACTTCAGCAGTGGCTAAAACTACAGAGTGTGTGTATATATACCACCGATTTGCACAAATTCTATTCTGCCCATCGACACTTCATCCCAGTGCTCTAATTTACCCCCTCGTTATTCTCTCCTCTGATGTTACTTTTCCTGCGTAATTTCCACGAGTAATTACCGACAGCCAACCCTACAGCTTTGTTTTTGCGGAACCGTCGAATCGCCCGCCACCTCCTGCACAATTACCAGGGTGATTGCCGATGATCATACGAGTGATTCACCCCTTAAACGAGTTCTCTGTCCGCCCCGGTAGTTCTCTAAAAGGGGAGTTGGGAGAAGGCTCCAGTACTGACGTCCACATTTGGTCCCGTTCAGCTCGTCAGTGAGGGAAGCCTTCCGCAGCGGAAGCCGTTTGACATTCTGACCATGGCGGATGCGCGCAAAATGATGATGATGGCGGTGTTAGCTATCTCCATTTTCCAAAATACCGGTGCCGGTAAGTGTGGCTTTTAAGTTTGAAATGCGACAAATTATAGGGTGCTGTAGGGGGAGCTCTTCCGTTCGTCTGTTCCCTCTCCCCCCCCCCCCCCCCCCCCCCCCCCCCCCGTTTGGAAGTCGTGTGTTGCAAATAAGAGTCATTTCTGGACGTGACTATTTGGGGCAAAGTGGCACTGGCCCGAAGTCAATTGAGTGAATAGTAGATGCCAGTTATTAGGGATGTGTTGGTACAGGTCGCACTCGGCTGTAATCATGTAAATGTACTATAAGTACTTCGGCCATTTTATGTACTAATAGTGGCACCATTCCACCATACCTCTCGGCGTCACTCGTCACCTATCAAACCGTCGCGAACCTTCCGGTTGTCGTCCGAGAGGCTGCTCAAAATTCCCAAGCGCAGTTCGAAATCTTTAGACCAGCGCTCTTTCAGTTTTGTAGCACCAACCCTATATCGAACTCTCTGTCCGCGAATCTGAGAAATGCGCACCCTCTGTCTGGTTTTAAAAGCAGTCTGTTTCGCAAAGCCTTCCAGAAATTTCCTATGTAACTTGTCAGTTTCACACGTGTATGTCTGTCCCGCTTTGTAAAATGTGCGTGAGTGTCGGTGAGTGATCAACGCATTGAGTTTTAGTGTAAAGAAATGCGCACTATTATTATGATTATTAAATAGTTTCGTGATTGTTTACTCGTTTTGCTCATTCTGGGGCCCGATGCATGGAGAGATGGCAGAACGTAAGATGATGATGATGATGATGATGATGATGATGATGATGGAGACTTGATATAGCGCACGGCTCCACCCTGAGTGCTCACGGCGCTTAGGGAGAGGTTTTGAAAGGAAAGATAGTAAAAAACAAAAGAAAAAAGTAAGGCGATAGTATTTTTTGCCTTTTTTTTGAGAAAGGGGGGGGGGGGGGGGGAGGGGGTGTTGTTGCTATTGTTTCTTGTTGTTGGTGTTGTGTGCAGTCTTGTACCTCACAATTTTTTAGAAGTCTATGGTCGGTTGTCTAGTGGTTAAGACTTAGTCGCCAATGTGAGAGGTCAGGTTCGAGTCCTACTCGGGGCGAAGAATTTTTCTTTCTCGTATGTGGCACCGTTCATTCGGGCCGACCGTCGGGAGTTTTTTCCGGGTACTCCGGCTTCCTCCCCTTCTGCCTTGGAAATGCTCAGCCCACAAAATTAAAAAAATAATTGCAATTCTAAAATTTCGAAACTGAAACTGCTGAGCTGGCTCTTCGCACCACGTGATTGTAATGTGTTCAGTGTGTGAGAGAATGCGTGTGATTCACGTGAGCGTGCGTGTTGGGTTTAGCTCGCGGCGCTTTGAGCCAAATATTTGGGATAAAGCGCCTATATGAATGCGCTTAATATTGTCCATGCTTGCATTTGTAAGGTTTTGATTCTTTAAAAAGAAATATACAATACCCTTCTGTCTGCCACTCACAGAACAGGGAGCAAAGATTCGTTAACAAACAAAGAAAACACACACACACACACACACACACACACACTTTGAAAGGATGTATGATGCTAACTGTATTGCTGAATGTACACAAATGTAAGACTGCATGTATGTGATGTGCATACAGAGAAACAAAAGCTTGATTCACGGTTTGATTGTACTGCAGGCCCTGAAAATATCTCTTATGTGTATCAGTAAGCTTCTGAAATCATGAGGGTGGGTGGGTGTTTAGGGGTTTAACGTCCTTTTCCACCACATAGGGTGATATCAAAGACGGGGCAACGATGAAAAAGCCAGCAGAATATTTGGCCCCAGCCGGGATCGAACTCACGACCCGAGCATTAGAAGTCCAACGCTCTACCATTCGACCACCCCGGCTCCCCTCTGAAATCATGAGTTTGAGAACAGTTGGGTATAAAATGTCATGTAAAGAAAAAAAAAAGACTAAAAAAAAAAAATGATAAAAGGCGGACCTTTAATGAAATGTCAACCGTTTGTGTATCTCCCTTAGAGCCTGAATACTGCAAGCGAGGCGTGAAGGTATCAGAGGCGTACCAGCATTGTTTTGAAGAGGCGCACTTCCGCCATCCCTTCCAACCCCTTCACGAGCATCACGACATCATCGATGGCTGCATGGTGGAGGCGTACGCAACTCACGTCTGCCAGTAAGACTCTTTTGAGAGGGGGCTAGAATCAGAATTTGTAATTCAGGTCCAGACGGCAGAATTTGCAGTGTCGCCATTAGCGTAAAACGGAACACGCAGAATGCTCTCCTTTGGGAGTGGGGACGCGATAGGAATAATACAAGTGAATGGAAGGGGGGGGGGAGTGGTGGGGGGGGGGGGTAGAGGGGGGAGAGATGGGGAAGCCCGGGGTGTGCGTGTTGTGGCGTCGCTCTGTCGCTACAGTGCCAGCCACTTGTTCTGTCACGGTCTGTCTGTGTCTCCGTGGTTCTGTGTGTGTGTGTGTGTGTGTGTGTGTGTGTGTGTGTGTTTCTGGGTGTCTGTCTCTTTGTCTCTGTGTTTGTGGGTCTTTCTCTTTGTCTCAGTCTTTGTCTCTGTGTTTCTGTGTATCTGTCTCTTTGTCTCTGTGTTTCTGTGTGTCTGTCTCTTTGTCTCTGTGTTTCTGTGTGTCTGTCTCTTTGTCTCTGTTTTTCGCAGTGTTTTGTTGTTGTTGTTGTTGTTGTTGTTGTACTACTTTAATCTTCCTTTCGGGAAATTCGGGCTGCTTTCGCCGGGGGAAGCGCGTCGCCGCGGTGCAGTGCCACCCGATACCTATCTTATTTGTTAATTTTTGCCTCTGTTTTGTGTGTGTATGTCTGTGTGTCTGTTTCTCTGTGTGTCCTTCTCTTTGTCTGTGTCTCAAGTGTCTTATTTTCTGTCTTGGTCTCCGTGTCTCTCTCTGTCTGTCTGCCTCTATGTCTGTCCGCTTTCCTGTTTGTCTGTCTACCTGCCCTCCTCTCTCTCTCTCTCTCTCTCTCTCTCTCCACACACACACACACACACACACACACACACACACACACACACACACTTGCGGGGCCAGTCAGGTTTGGTCTCTCACAGTCACTTGGTGTTCAGGCTAGTCTCAGCTGCGGACATAAAAACAATGTTTTATTGATAAGGAAAGCTTAGGTGACAAGCATCCCCATTGTCCAAGCTGTCCTGTTAGTCAAAATGTCACCACACTTTTATCAGCCTGCTTTGGCTCCAAGTATGCCACCCAAGGCGATTTGCGAGACGAGATCAAGGGACGTAACGCTTGAACTTGGCGAGTTCACGTGCGCACGAGTTGTGTCCCTTCAGGTGTTGGTAACTCGTGAGAAAGTGTGAGACGGCAAAGACAATGACTAGTGTGTAGTGACAGAACCTTTGAGTCAGAGATATTTCTTGGCATTTGACGAACACATTTTCAGACAAAAGATACAGAGAGATGATGGTGATAAATGGCTCCAAGTACTGCAACATCGGGCATGGCGTTTGTGTCAGTAATGCCAGAGAAGTCGAGAGAGATGAAATGAAATGGAATGAAACTTTATTTTCCAAGGATACAAAGACAGTTAGAGAGAGAGAGAGAGAGAGAGAGAGAGAGAGAGATGAAATGAAATGGAATGAAACTTTATTTTCCAAGGATACAAAGACAGTTAGAGAGAGAGAGAGAGAGAGAGAGAGAGAGAGAGAGAGAGAGAGAGAGATCAACAACAAACTGAAACAGGAACAGATAAAATCACAACAAAAACAGACAGACAAACGAACGAATAAACGAAAACAGGCCAAGAGCCTAACACTGTACACCTTGTGTCTGTATAAACACTGCTGAGTTTCACCGTGATAAAACATTTATTGTACGTGTATTGTTGTTTATAATTGACTGTCTGTCTACAATAGAGTGGTAAAGCCGTCAGCATTGCGCTGTTTCCGCCGTAACGTGACGCTCTGTGACTATCGGGACCGTATCCTGGCCATTGCGGATGAGTCAGGCGGGGCTTGCTATGGCAACAACCTCAACAGGGAATTCAAGGAACGTAAGTGTCTATACAAGCGCGCGCGCGCGCGCGCGCGCGCACACACACACACACACACACACACACACACGCGCGCGCGCGCGCGCGCGCGCCATACTGATGTACAGTGTTCTTTAATTGTATCTTGTTTCCATGATTCAGAGAGAGAGAGAGAGAGAGATTACTGTAACGTACGGGAGTAGAGTCTAGTCGTTGCCTGTATTTTGCTTCACTAGGACTTTTGCTGAAAGTGACAAGCTTGCATTTCCAGTAAAGTAAACCTGCCTGCTGTCTTCCTAGCATTCCCTGCATGACAACGATTCCACCCATAGTGATGATGCCTGCCTGTGTTCCTCGCTATGTGTCAGGGACGTGTCTGTGTGACACAGTGTCTAGGAGAAAGGAGGCGGGAGGACGTGGCGGGAAGGGGGGGGGGTGGGGGTGGGTATAGGACTGTAGCGGTGAGTTGAGAGTGGTTTTTATCACATGTATCTCCTTAGATCCTGACCCAGCTCACGCCTGCTCGCTATTAGATAAGACTTTATTAAAATTAGCAAGCCACTGCACACCAGAAGGAGCCACTTCAAGCCACTATGACGCAAGGCGTGTGCCGTCCCCGCTAGGCCCGAGACTGCTGCAGATTGCATAATAGCGGTTTGACGTGGCTTCTAGTGATCTGAAGATCTCAAGTAGAATTGCGATTTTCGTATGGGCTATTAAGAGTTAAAGGGGCTGGGGGGGGGGAGGTAGGATGGGGTATAAATACACTCTGGATTTACTGTCTAGTTAGTACCAATAGCACTGCGACTCTACTGACGTTCATCCATAATATTGAAATATTTAAAGCAGTAGGTTCACAATAGGTCCCAGCAACGCGAAAACAAATCTGTCAGTTAGCAGTCTAAGGGAAACAAATTGTTACTCTACGAGGATCCAAAATGGCGTCACCGCAGAGAAAAGAAATCTCACTCGCTCATCAAACATGAACGTTTACGGAACACGTTCACATACTGGTTCTCTCATCCTGTAACTTATGATCTGCAGATGTGCTGAATTTTCTGGAACCTGTGAGAGGAGACTCCCAGTGTTTCATCCTGGGTGACCGGGCCTATGAGTGTTACCGCCAGGCGGGTATCGAGATGATCGAGAACAACCCCAACCTGGAGGTGCTCTCCGTGGATGACTTCATGCCTGTAGCCAACCAGTGAGTAGCATTTCATTTTGTGCAGGTCTGCAGGGGTTCAAAACCTCAAAAGCTCGGTGTATCATTCTGTGCGCATGCGCAAGTTGCTTTCAGTGATATGAATCCCCGATGACACACAGAAACCGTACAGTTTCAAGCAAGCACTTGTCAGTTAGCGGTCTAAGGAAGACAACCGAGTACTCTGTGAGGACACTGCCTTTTGTGTTCTAGCAGTGACCTAATTCCAGGGTCTTTTCAATTGAGAAAACGACAAACAAACAAGAGCTGCAAAGAACCCACCACCTCTACCAACATACAAAAGACCAGTACAAACGGCAAACAAATACACAGACAGACAGACAGACAGACAGACAGACAGTACAATCAAATAAACAAAGAAACAAACAAACAACACAAATAAAGAAAGAAACAAACAACAACACAAACAAACAACACAAACAAACAACACAAACAACAACAATGCATACAAACACACAAACACACAACAAAAACGACACAAATAAACAAACAACAACACCACAAACAACAGCACAAATAAACAAACAGATACACAACAGCACAAACAAACAAACAAGCAAACAAACAGACAGACAAAAACCTGTATAACGAGATGCTCCTTTACCACCCGCAGGTTTTTCGAGAGCGTGTTTGACTGCTTCATCGCCGTGTACAGGAGCAACACACCGATCTGTGAAAACTGGCAGATTCCACTCTTGCTGGAGTTTCAGGGGACAGCACTCCCGTCTCTCTTCGGCGCGAGTTTCACGCCCGAACAGATGGACCGCCTGGAGGTGACAAACAATGTTTAGATTGCATAATTCAGTGAAATGTCAACAGTGATTGAAATATCCTTTCCCGCTTTCATGTAATCTTTTTCTTCTGAGTAATCTGACGGTTTCTTCCTGGGTTCATCTCGATTTGAAAACGTGTGGATGTTTTGCCAAGAAACACTGATAAGACCCAATGTGAATTTCGCTTTATTGATCTCTAAGCTGTCTAACAATATATTCTTTACGTTTCCAGCTCCGCCAAGCGTGTCCTGTGCATCACCCATTCCAGACTGGAGTAAGTGTATTGTCATTAGGAAATCCTGTTTGAATTAAATTATAGTCGCACAAAAAATCCAAATAGGTTAGTGTCAATTAATGCTTTAGTTTTGTTGTGTGCTTATAGGCCACACACACACACACACACACACACACACACACACACACACACACACACACACACACACACACCCTCCAGGGAAAAAACAAAACAAAACACTAGGTGTAATGAAGGAGAAGTTGGTCAAAGAACACACACGCACAAGGCCTCAAAATGCCTATAATATTCCTTATTAGTCTCAGGCATCACAGTCAGCCCTAACTAGAGAGGCAAAAGCCTCCATGGCTCCCTTGTGACATGGGTTAAGGTCATTCAAAAGAGTATGTTTGTAAAAATCTTATCACTATCTATCATCAAGCCAAGTAAGGTGTCTCTGGTGTTCTTAGTTCCTGGCAATATTACATTTTTTCCCCAAATTTGACTATATGGCCTTGACCTTGGGCCAAGGTCATTCAAACAAGATATCAGTGTCTATCATTACACCAAGTTGGATGCCTCTAGTATTTGTAGTTTCTCCAAAAACGGTAATATTGAAATTCACAACAGACAGCTTTAATGACTCAAGGTCAAGGTCATTTAAAGTGGTATGGGTATATAGTTCTTATCAATGTCTATTAGCATGGCAAGTTTGGCGCCTCTGCTGTTTGTTGTTTCTGAGAAAATGCCAATGTTACGGTTTCACAAAAATAGCTTGTACGGCCTTGACCTTGACACAAGGCTATTGAATACATGTATATCTGTTAAGTTCTTATCAATGTCTATCACCATATACAGTTTAAACCTCTGGTTTTTGTAGATTCCAAGAAAATGCCAATGCAAAATTTTAAAACAGACAGCTTTAGTGACCTTGACCTTGAGTCAAGGTCATTCAACATGATATGTTTTGAAACGTCTTACGGCTGTCGATAGGCATGCCAAGTTTGGTGCCTCTGCTTTTTGTAGATTCTGAGAAAATGCCCATGTTAAGGTTTACTGCGGAAATGCGGAAAATAGCTTGTACAGCCTTGACCTTGACACAAGGCCATTGAATACATGTACATCTGTAAAGTTCTTATCAATGTCTATCATCATGCAAAGTTTAAAACCTCCGGTTTTTGTAGATTCCAAGAAAATGCCAATGTAAATTTTTCAAACAAACAGCTTTAGTGACCTTGACCTTGAGTCAAGGTCACTCAGAATGATATATTTTGAAAGGTCTTATGGCTGTCTATCAGCATGCCCAATCTGGTGCCTGTGCTGTTTGTAGATTCTGAGAAAATGCCAATGTTAAGGTTTTCTACGGAAATGCGGAAAATAGCTTGTCTGACCTTGACCTTCACACAAGGATATTGAATACATGTATATCTGTAAAGTTCTTATCAATGTCTATCATCATGCAAAGTTGAAAACCTCTGGTATTTGTAGACTCCAAGAAAATGCCAATGTAAAATTTTCAAACAGACAGCTTTAGTGACCTTGACCTTGAGTCTCACACCTTGAGTCAAGGTCATTCAAAATTATATATTTTGAAAGGTCTATCGGCATGCCAAGTTTGGTGACTCTGCTCTTTGTAGATTCTGAGAAAATGCCAATGTTAAGGTTTACTGCGGACACACCCACAGACACACACACACACACACACACACACACACACACACACACACACACACACACACACACAGACGACGGAGGGTTATAACATAGACTCCCATTGTTACACAAGGGAGCCAAAAATGCTTCAGTCTACAAACACTAATTACCATTCAAGGGCACATACCTGACAGGTTTTTTTTTTTTTTTTTTTTGGCGGGGTGGGTGGGTGTTTGGGGGTTTGACGTCCTTTTCCACCACATACGGGTGATATCAAAGACGGGGCAACGATGAAAAAGCCAGCACAAACATTTGGCCCCAGCCGGGATACGAACTCACGACCCGAGCATCAGAAGTCCAACGCTCTACCATCCGGCCACCCCGGCTCCCCCCCCCCCCTTTTTTTTTTTTTTTTTTTTTTTGCTGGAGTAATGCTAGCCTACTTTCTGTTCAGGCCAGAAAGCCACTTCACCCAAAACCACTCACGTCACAATTGCCTGTCTTGTGCGCAAAAAGTCCGAACTTCACGGGCAGCTTGCCTCCTCTTGCTACCCCCTGGCATACACCTTGTCCTACAAAAAAATCACGAAAATCACGTTTTTTTCATGACAACTAAAATCACTACAAACTAAGACACTGGCAAAACAAGAAACTTTATAGAAACACTGCACTTGACCGCGCAATCCATTTCTTTCCTGACGCCACTAGCACCAGAAACACTATTTTACACCCCATGATCATTATAACGTGACATTCCGTTTGTCCCCTCCTACAGCCGGTCTGGAGAAACTGCGTGAACCAGCCCGCAACAGAAGGGGAAGACAACGACTTGTTCCCGTCTGACCAGACTCAACAGGAGGAGGCGGAGGGGGAGGGGGAGGGGGTACAGCAGGAGCAGCAGGAGGAGGAGGAAGACTGGGGGCAGGTCCTACAACAACAGCAACAGATGGAGGATAACACACTTCCCCCCTTCCTGGAACGCCTGCGTCAAAACCAGTAACAGACTGTGGCAGTTTTCTGATCGAGGAGTTTCATGCTTGACCGAGTTATTATCACTGGCATGTTACTTAAGTAGTATGGTACTGTCGCTCACTCGTGCGTGACGTACATACCACATACAGTTAGTACTTAATACAGTTTCTGTCCGTTTCTTTGTTTTTAAGTAGGTTTGTGTGTGTAATTATGAGAATGCCGTTCTGGTGTTAAAAAAAGCTTTCATCAAATCAAAAACTTCACACTTTGGGGATTTTGAAGATGTGTGTGTGTGTGTGTGTGTGTGTGTGTGTGTGTGTGTGCGTGCGTGTGTGCGTGCGTGCGTGCGTGCGTGCGTGCGTGCGTGTGTGCGTTGATTTTTTTCCAAATACATATTTACGAGAATGCCATTCTGGTGTTAAAAAGCTTTTATCAAATCAAAAAGTTCATACTTTGGGAGTTGTCAAGGGGGTGCGTGCGTGCGTGCGTGCGTGCGTGCGTGTGTGTGTGTGTGTGTGTGTGTGTGTGTGTGTGTGTGTGTGTGTGTGTGCGCGCGCGCGCGCTTTTGTCTCGCTTGTGTATCCGTAACTTTGACTCGCCGAATTTGTACAGTTGTTTTCCCTCATTGCTGCAAGGAAATTGATCTTAGCTGGCTCCATATAGGGCACACACACACATCACACATTCACATCTGTTGAAGGGAAAGATCACGACAGTATTAAGACGCACTAGGCTCGGAGCAGTTGTACAATTACAACGGGCTCGAATTTTACAGACACCTCATAGCTGCTATGCTGATGACTGTGATCTGTGTTGGTAGTGTTTTCTGGTATTTTTTGGTATGTTTGATTTTTACATGAACGCGTCGTAGATCGATTCAGCCACCCTGGGTTTTAGCCATAATAACGACAGTACGGAGTCGCAGTGTCCTCTGATCAGCTGTGCCACGTGCGAAAACGTGAAAGAAAACGTGACGGCTTCTCTGTTAAGTGTAGACTGGACATAATTACTAAGCGCTATAATAATAATAATAATATCACGATTAGACAACAGGAAACAGTTGTTTGTAGGACATTATGACGTGCCCAAAACACAGCATGTGTCAGGTACATGAATGCCCCTGCAGGAACACGAGTGCCCCTGTGTGCATATAATGCTATCAGATAGCCGTGTATGTACATGAATGCACATTTGTAGGAAACACTTTTGTCTCGCTTGTGTATCCCTAACTTTGACTCGCCTAATTTGTACAGTTGTTTTCCCTTATTGCTGCAAGGAAATTGATCTTAGCTGGCTCCATAGAGGGCACACACACACACACACACACACACACACACACACACACACACACACACACACACACACACACACACACACACACACATATGACACATTCACATCTGTTGAAGGGAGAGCCCCACCCCCCTCCTATCCCCCTCCCCAACCCCCCCCCCTCCCCCTCCCCTTGGTGCATTCCGTGCCATGAGCCAATTTCTGTCGAGCATTTTATTTAATTTCATGCACGAATCTGGCAGATAGAGCTGCCGCGGTTAACCGGTTTACCGGTTTTAACCGGTTCTCATTTGAACCGGTTCGCCGAACCGGTTCGAGTTGCCGCGAACCGGTGTTTTGGTCATAGTACACGTACTAAAGTTACTTAAGTCATCTTTATGAGACGGGGCAGATTTTGCTACGCGCAGCAGCAAGTTTCAGTGATACAAAACAAGACTGTGACGTTTCTCCACACAATACTTACTTTCACGCACACAGTGACGTAACGAAATCTGCGTCATAGACACCTGACGTGCACACTATGCTGCTGCGTTCTTTTTGGCGGGAATGACGTGTGTGTGTCTGTGTGTGTGGACGGATGTAATGATAGCTATCTGCTAAACCACCTCGCCGGATGGCTTTTTACTTTGAGATAAAATGGGCAGTCATATTCTCCAGAGCTACCTTTCACGATTTTTATCCTGCCGCATTTTGAGAACAGTTATCGCCGATTTTAAAAAATCGGTCATGTTACGAATTTTTTCGAAAAAAAATGTTCAAATGGCTTCATTTTCTGAAATTGGGAAGATCATCCAATTATACTGCCTGTTTTCGTAGCACAGCTCTGTAGCTCTGACAGGTTTTGTGTAAGAAAAATATTTCCGAGGTAGTGGTGGTTTGCATATAAGGCCAAATATCTATGAAAAGACTCCTTCAAATTACTCATCATTCCGGTATTTTTGTCACTTGTGACAACTGCACATATGACATGAACTATTGCACTATTATAGCTTTAGTATTAAGAATAACAGAGCTTTTAGATAAACACATTTTTTCACGTTTCTGCGAGAAGCGCCGGTCAAAAAAGTTCCAATTTTGCAGTTTCGTAAGTACAATCCAAGGCACTTTAAGTCCACGTTTCATCAGCTCTCTAGATCTTCCAGATTTTATGTCAAAATTAATTCAGTCCCGGAAGTCACAAAAGCAACAAGGAAATCACAAGATATGAAGAAGTATCATCTGTCAGACGAGCAGCGTGAGGCTGACGGCAAATGTTTGGTTCACAGACAAAATCTGCAAGTATCGTCACTGCTTCCGACATTTCATCAGCCCTCTACATCTTCCAGATTTCATGTGAAAAATAATTCAGTCGGAGAAGTCACAAAGCCAATAGGGAAATCACAGGACATAAAGAAGCATCCTCAGACGATCTCAGTGCTAGAGGCTGACGCCAAAAGTTTAGTTCACGGAATTGACGTCATCTCTCTCTCTCTCTCTGTATGACGACCTGCCTGAGGCTGACGTCAAATGTTTAGTTCACGGAACTGACGTGTCTCTCTCTCTCTCTCTCTCTCTGGGGAGCCAGGGTGGCCGAATGGTAGCGCGTTGGACTTTCAATGCTTGGGCCGAGAGTTCGAATCCCGGCCGCTGGGGCCAAATATTTGTGCTGGCCTTTTTCTCGTTGCCCCGTCTTTGATATCACCCTTATGTGGTGGAAAAGAGCGTTAAACTCCTAAACACCCACCTACCCACCCTCTCCCTCTGCCTCTCTCTCTTTTTCTTCCCACACCCGGCCCCACCCCCAGTCACATGGCTAATCGGTCGAGGTCGTAGAGGATCTAGTGTCATCGGTAGAACTTGGAGAGGGGAGAACCGGCAACAATAACAACAAAACAGACAAAATAAAATGAAGTTTGGAGAAACAACTTTGTAGGACGGGGCCGTTCCTCCTTGTTTCTTCTAATTTCTTCTTGGCGGCCGCTGGAATTCTTGTAACGTATCTGCAGATCTTGTAGTCTCGTCTGTATCCTACTCTGTAACCTAAGCTGGGGTTGAGGGAGGAGGAGGAGCGGGGGGGGGGGGGTAATGTTGTTGACATTTTTTCCGCATTGATGTGAAACTGCTGGTTGGGTTATGGGTGTGAAAGGGACTAAGAAACTAAGAAAGGGTCAACTCTGTAATTTTGCACTCTGTCAAATTTAGTCTTCCAGGGTGGGGCTGCAGCGAGATATGATTGATATTTGATAAGTTGTTATGACGCAATTACTGAAGAACACAGAAACTGAAAGGAAAGCCACGCGTTTCGAAACGATTTCCTAGAATTGTGCTGGGTTTTTTTGTTTTGTTTTGGTTTTTTAAATTTTTTTTATTATTTTTTTAAAAAATTATTTCGCGTTCAGTAGGATTAGTGGATGCTGTATATGGCTTTTATTTTCTAACTTTTATTTTGATGTAAATTTTTATTTCACGTTTGTTTCAAGTATTACTAGTGGATGCTATGTTAGTAAGGAAATTAAGAACTTTTATTAATTTTTTAGAAAAAAAACCCTTTAATTTCACATTTAGGCCCAAGCCCTCTAGAGCAGAGGACTTAAAATATGAATTATGGGCTGAAGTAAGTTTATATTTTTTTTTTTTGGGGGGGGGGGGGAATTATGGTCAGGTTGCGTTTGAGAAGTTTTTGTTAAAGAAAATACAGCAAAGTGGTCAAAACTTTAGATTTGCTTTCTTTCTTTCTTTCCTGCCTTCTTTCTTTCTTTCTTTATTCGTCTTCTTCTTCTTCTCCTCCTCCTCCTTCTTCTTCTTACAAGTTCTTCTTCTTCTTCTCCTCCTCCTCCTCCTTCTTCTCCTTACAAGTTCTTCTTCTCCTCCTCCTCCTCCTCCTTCTTCTTACAAGTTCTTCTTCTTCTTCTTCTCATCCTCCTCCTCCCCCTCCTTCTTCTTTTCCTTACAAGTT
>JACVVK020000011.1:3730000-3755000 GCA_018292915.2 Batillaria attramentaria
TTCATAATAAATAAAATCAGTGAGGGAACCATGACCACAGGGCCGCGAACAAGTACTAAAATAATAATGATATGGGTACTTAAGGGACGCCCTTTCTGCCGCAGGAGCTCAGGGCGCCTTACAGTCAACACACTCTCACCCAGAAACACACGCAACATGCCTCCACACATACATTGAACTACAAACACATAATGTGCAGCATCATGCACGGTCTCCGTTGCCCCCGGCACACACACACACACACAGACACACACACACACACACACACACACACACACACACACACACACACACGCACGCACGCACGCACGCACGCACGCACGACCAGCAAGATGATGATGCGGCAACAGCTCTTAGTTCAGTGCAGTGAAGAAGAGCAGGGTTTTTAGATTTTGCTTGATGGTTTTGTGTCTGTATATCTGATTGATGCTGGGAGATCATTCCAAAAAGTTGGACCCTGGTGTGAAAAACTACGCTGACCAAAGGTCTTTGTAGGAGTTTCTGTGGTCGGTTTGAATCACCTGCCAAAATAGCTTCTGACACAAATGGGACAGAATAGCTCACTCCCTATTAAACAAGGAGGCACAAAGATTATAGCATGGTTAGTTACGCTCAGTTCGCGTAGTTCGCACCCTCGGGTCGTATCGGCTGAACTATACCAACACAGCCACACTCACTTATTACAGTTCGCCTGCTTAGATCGGTTTAGGTGTAGGTTTAGGGTTAAGGTTACCTTGTGGTAATGGTGCAATCGCTATGTTGTTTAGACGGTCGCAGTGCATTTACAACAGATGCAAATGCCACAAAGGGGCGAACCTTTTAATTACCACCATAAACTGGGGTACACGCCCGCCAGGGGGCACGCAAGCAATAGTTCTGTCACTTAAAATGTTCAGAAAGGGTCCCGTTACCCACACACCAACTGAAGTGGCGTTGTGCTACTCCAAAGTGCAAGGCGGAGGTGGTTTTCCAAACTTAGCTCTTCCGGTATTATAACGAATGTATAATAAGAGAGGACACAAGCTTGGTGACGTCAATATTTCGGATAACAACAACTTTGTAAGACACAGGGACTGCTAAAAGGCGCACAGCTTGTTTGTATCATCTGGCCGAGTGTGTGGAAATGATCTCCATTCGACAGGTCTATGCAAGTGCAGCTAATCTTACTCTCCAGGTGGCAAATACTCTCTGCTTTTGATCAGCCGGATTATCTGTTCAAATACATTCAAAGATTGCACCCATTGCTTAAATGAAGAAACGTCACGTACATTCACTTAAACGTGTAACATTGACATAGAGATTAATTTCGTTTTCAGTCGTGGGCCCTCTAAGCTTTGGAATTATTCCGCCCATAAAATTCGAAAAGACCATTAGGTCAATGTCTTTCATTTTGAAATCACCCCTTTTCGCAATAAATGACGTCATGCACTTACCGTGATGTGCCATTGCACGGCAGAAAGAAATCAGATTGGTTGCCATGGGGAATCAGAGGGCGTCACATTTTAATTAGACTCTTGATGTACCCGAGGTGTAAATGTAGGCCTGTCTTGACTAGTATAAATAAATCAGACCTAGACCAATGTCTCTGACATTTCCGACAAAGGTTTCAACGGAAATTGAATTATTCATGACCGCACTGTGATCCGTGGCTGTAGAGGCCACGGGGGATAGTGAAAATGGCGGAAGTTCTCGTGGTGCTACTACTAATCGTTTTCACGGCGATTGCTGTCAGCTGGAGCCAAGTGTATGAATTGTGAGCACGCACAAGTCTTTACTTTGCGTGTCAATGAAAGCTCTTTTAATAATAATAATAATAATCCCATTTTTACAGCGCAATTCTTGAAAATACATCAACCCACTGCCCATTCACACACACCACTCACACGCATACAGAACACAGCGCAAGTCTTGAAAATACATCAACCCACTGCCCATTCACACACCACTCACACGCACACAGAACACAGCGCAATTCTTGAAAATACGTCAACCCACTGCCCATTCACACACACCACTCACACGCACACAGAAACACAGCGCAATTCTTGAAAATACGTCAACCCACTGCCCATTCACACACACCACTCACACGCACACAGAACACAGCGCAATTCTTGAAAATACGTCAACCCACTGCCCATTCACACACACCACTCACACGCACACAGAACACAGCGCAATTCTTGAAAATACGTCAACCCACTGCGCATTCACACACACCACTCACATGCACACATAACACAGCGCAATACTTGAAAATACATCAACCCACTGCCCATTCACACACACCACTCACACGCACACAAAACACAGCGCAATACTTGAAAATACGTCAACCCACTGCCCATTCACACACACCACTCACACGCACACAGAACACAGCGCAATTCTTGAAAATACATCAACCCACTGCCCATTCACACACCACTCACACGCACAGAGAACACGACGCAATTCTTGAAAATACATCAACCCACTGCCCATTCACACACCACTCACACGCACAGAGAACACAGCGCAATTCTTGAAAATACATCAACCCACTGCCCATTCACATACCACTCACATGCACAGAGAACACACAGCGCAATTCTTGAAAATACATCAACCCACTGCCCATTCACACACCACTCACATGCACACAGAACACACAGCGCAAGTCTTGAAAATACATCAACCCACTGCCCATTCACACACCACTCACATGCACACAGAACACACAGCGCAAGTCTTGAAAATACATCAGCCGACTGCGGATTCACACACCCCACTCACACGCACACAGAACACACAGCGCAATTCTTGAAAATACATCAACCCACTGCTCATTCACACATCACTCACATGCACAGAGAACACAGCGCAAGTCTTGAAAATACATCAACCCACTGCCCATTCACACACCACTCACACGCACACAGAACACTTAGCGCAATTCTTGAAAATACATCAACCCACTGCTCATTCACACACACCACTCACACGCACACAGAACACATAGCGCAATTCTTGAAAATACATCAACCCACTGCTCATTCACACATCACTCACATGCACATAGACCAAATCCTAAAACAGCAGGCACCACGGTTACATAAATCAGTAGAAGGCAAGTTGAAAGTTTTAAGCTGTGATGTGAAATGTGACAGAGTATGTTGCTGCCTCACGCCAACAGGCAGTGAGTTCCAGACTATTGGTCTGGTGTTTTCTAGCTGATAAACGGTCCCTTTTTTTCAGACAGTGCACCCCAAGTCCAAGGAGTGTTTCCTGTGGCGTGCTATTCACATTTGAACACGGAAACACTCGGAGCTACTGCCTACTGGATTTGGGTTTCTCTGTGCGAAAGAGTGACCATGCATTAACCGCAAAACGACATAAAGTGCTACTGCAGCGTGACCGTTGTATGCTCATATTTCCGACATGTGACTGTACCTTTAGCTTCGTCAAAACGTTTGAATCGTAGTAGCACCAGGGAATAGACCGAACCCTCCGCCATCTTGATTGGCCACCGTGGAGACGGGGTGCTTATCGTCCAGATTCTGAGGATCAGAACCATTGGACAGAAAACAGTTATCGACCAGGAGGCGGCGGAGTGTGGAAAAGCCCACACAAACTAAGGTCTCCATGGGGCCAGATGCATGGAGACAGGCTTAAGTCCGGGACTAGTTTGGCTAAGGTGAGTCTGAAAGATTAGTACGAGATACATAAACGCAGTCTAAGGCGAGTTTACGACTATTTCAGGGACTAAACGGTATTGCACACAGATGTCGGTCCTTATGTTAATAAGTTTGAGACGAGAGCTATGTCGAATGTTTAGAGAAGAGGTTTTCGTGATATTAAACTGAGTCTGCAATGTATATTTATATGTATATTTATAATTATTTATTGTCTTTATTCTTCTGTGACTTATTCTTACGCAACACAAGTGACAATTATCAGAATCCAAGGTACAAATGTACTGTAATGATGTTGTAAATACTATTGCGTTCTGATACTAAGAATAAGACAAGTTAATAATACTTTCTTTTATGTCTGCCTCCAGTGTTGTTCTTTGATTTTTTTTTAAAGTTGTGAGGCAGAAGAAATGTTTCCTGTAATGCTGGCCATTACCGGACAATGAAGTAATTGAATTGAATCGATTTGACTTGTCCCGTCTCTCATGCATTAGACCTGTGGCTTTGCTCGGCACTATCGAGTTCCCTTAATCAGCCGGGTTTTTTTTATTTTTATTTTTAAACCAGCCGGTGAGTTATAGCGGGTCACGCTTGAATTATTAAGACCTCCTGGCTGTGCTTTTCATTACTTGTGAAAGCGTAGGATTTCCGTCAGTGGCCTGTAACCTGTTAACGACCACCTCAATAGCTACTGCGGCATGGACAAAGATTGGCACAGGCACGCTTGGCGGCAATCAAAAGAAGCACTTTATCCTTTGGTGTCCGTGTGGGGCATAGAATTACGCATGGTGCCCCGAGCAAGCGTTGGTGTGGGTTATTCCGTGTTTGGCAAGACGTCAGCTTTTGTTTAGCATTTTGGGACGACCGCTCGAAGCGAGCCAGCCAAGCGACAAAGAGCAGCAACTGCCCACGAAAAGTGTCTTCAAGGCCAGCAAAACTACAATGAACATGATCGCCGTGTTCGATACTTTGACAAAATACACAGCAAGACCCGACAACGTCACGTGGTGAGCACAATAATTTCACAAAATTTTATGATGATCGGTGTACTAGTCGCGTGTGCACGAAAGTGAATGATGTGCGAAGTGGACAGTGAATGTGTGTGATCGAGTGCCGAGAAAGCATGAAGGTAATGTGTATTTAGTAACCGTAATTACCGCCTGTCTTGGGGAGCTGGGATAGCCGAATGGATGAGCGTTGGACTCCCTATGCTCGGGTCGTGAGTTCGAATCCCGGCTGGGACCACATATTTGTGCTGGCCTTTTTCTTGTTGCCCCGTCTTTGATATCACCCTTACGTGGTGGAAAAAGGACGTGAAACTCTCAAACACGCACCTACCCACACGCCTTTCTAGACTTGCTGCTGCTTTCAGTTAAGCCGGCTCTTAACTGGGCACTGCGGAGCGCCACAGTTGTGACACAGTTGTGATTTGGGGGGTTTCCGCCGCTGTGACGTCATCACAGCAACCTGGATTTCAAATAGCCACAACGGTGACTGTGGTTTCCACAACAGATTCTGACTGGCTGTACTATGTCACTCGGCGTGCAAACCGTGCATGGCGGACAGTGCATCTTCACCGAGCACAGCACGGTATATTTTTCCATCCGAAAAAGATCTTCATCGCCGTAAGTGTGTCTGTCTACTCCTAACGCCACCTCTTACGGTATCTATTCTGCAGCACCGAGCATCTGCATTGAATGCATTGGTACTTTCATCTATATATTATGCACACATAAAGTGTATACGGTATATTTTCCCTCAGAAAAAAAAAGATCATCACCGTAAGCGTATCTTTCTGCTCTTAGCACCACCTGTTACGGTAGCTGTTCAGCATTGTGCTCCAAGCTGCTCCTTTTCCGTTTTCCTTTCCATAACTGCCACGGGACGATGGGGTCACTGTCGTAATGTTTAGGCACTACATGTACTGTGCTTTGCATACCATGTCGCAGGGAACAGCGCACGCCACGTGGCATGTCTTGTCGTCAAGACTACGTAGAAAGTTCAGCCGGCTCGTAAGTGGGCACTGCGGAGCGCCACAGTGCTGTCCACAGTTGTGACACAGTTATGATTTTGGGGGGTTCCGCCGCTGTGACGTCATCACAGCAACCTGGATTTCAAACAGCCACAACGGTAACTGTGGTTTCTACAACAGATTCTGATTGGCTGTACTACGTCACTCGGCGTGCAAACCGTGCATGGCGGACTGGGACAGTGCATCTTCAATCGGTTTGTCACCGAGCACGGCTGTGTTCAGTTTTGTAGTTAAGACGGAGACACAGCGAGCGCAACGACTGAGATGTGCACATAATTATGTGTGTGTGTTTCGCGCGCTGTGCCCAGTTAAGAGCAGGCCTTCCAACCCTGTACGATCGGCCTTGATTGCGCTTATCCTCTGCACTGACCCGAAATCGGCAAGCCGAGACCTGCCCTGAGGCAAGTGATACCTAAGGGGGCCGGTGCACACTAGCGTCGGTGCTACATCGCACGCACGCACGCGTGTAGTGCCTTGCGTGCCTCGGGCACAGTGGGGCTCTCACACGTGGAGTAACGCGCGCCGCGTCAGTGCAGTGCTTCGGAGATCTCGCCACGAGTCAGTGCTTCTGAGTGTGCGATGGAATGCGAAATTAGGGATCTGAAACGTATCATAAACTTCAGGCTGCTTGTTCGCAGTCTGAATAGAGACTGGTGATCTAGGCACGATAACTTGATAGAATTTAGCTACAACAAACCCGGCTTTGCTGTAGAATGATATCGTAGACGATGAGAGACCCGGCAGTGACAACCCGGCGGTTCAGTTGTGTCTAGTTTTATTTACTCCATTTACGTATTTACCGTAGTGTGAGTCAGCGGAGAGTGACACAACAAAACGGCATACCCGTCGACTGTGATATGAATCGAGCTGAAAATTGTAGAGGTTTTCCTGTTCACGATATAGGTCGTTGAGGCGAAACATTTCGTCTTCGCGCAATTCCGCCATCTTGGAAGAGAAGAGGATGGCGAGTGCTGGCTCTTGCTGGCTGGCTCTTCTGATTGGCTGAAACCACGCTACACGCGCGCGTCGAGCGCGCTGAATAGAACAGTTCCTATCCTCGCGCGACAGAATTTTTGTCTGTCGCTTCGCGCTTCAAGGGGTTGCATACGTAGATGCGCGACAAAATTTGCTGCACGCGTGGCGCGACAATGTCGCGTGACGCCAGTGTGCAAGGGCCTTAAGAAGGGGAAAAACAAACCAAAAATACTCGGTGACAAGGAAAGTGGACAGTTCTGAACAAGTTTGTGGTCAACGTGGTATTTCACAGTGTGCACAGAAACGGTGAAAACGGTCGCATTCACCACAGCAAAGCTCATTTTCAGCCTGTTTCGAGATTATTGCCTGCATAAGTTGTCCGCCGTGCATACACAGAACTGCAGCATGCATGAATTTTTCGTGGTAAAGTCGGGGGGG
Organism: Batillaria attramentaria; assembly: GCA_018292915.2. Classification (NCBI taxonomy): domain Eukaryota; kingdom Metazoa; phylum Mollusca; class Gastropoda; family Batillariidae; genus Batillaria; species Batillaria attramentaria. Next base: position 3,737,120 of record JACVVK020000011.1, read on the forward strand.
GGGGGGGGGGGGGGGGGGCAGAAGGGAAGTGGGAACGTGCATGGAGGAAGTGAAGTACCCCCCAAAGTCGCACCCGTGAAGTGGGTGAGTCTCGGCTGTATGGCAACAGCCTCCCCATTGGGCCCATAGCACACCAGCTCTGGGTAGGTAGGAAAAATCCCGCTTGCCTCGGCTGGGACTCGAACCCGGGTCCCCCGGTCCCTGGTGCGAAGTGCTAACCACTACATTACGGGGTCGGTGTTTGCGGCAATTTTATGAAAGTAATTGTGATTAAGCGCCTGCTGCACCGCTATCTGCAAACTAGCAAGAACTGTAAATACCCTGAGAGCCACGTCCCGCTATAGCCCCCCCCCCACCCCCCACCCCCACCCCCCTCACTCTTACTGTTTCTTTTTTTTTTTGCGGGTATTTCCTAGTCCTTTGGAGTGTGCAGCAAACACGCAAATCAATCGTTAGCAGATTTTTCCTCTCAAGCACTGCTCGTCGTGACGTTTTTAAGGTTACCCTGCTAGGATCGGCTGTAGCACCACGAGGGATTGTGCACGCTAGGATAAACCTGTTCACTGACTTTCGTGTCCAGTGTGGTATGGCATGGTAGACTTTTCCTCGGCGCACACATCCATCTCTCCTAAAATGCTCATGGCGCCGCAGGGCTGGAGGACGAAGCAGTGAAAGCGTGCTTCCGCTAACCCCTACTTCATGTGCAAACCTCCACTATGCTATTCACTCTGGTACGTGCGACAGTATTTCTGTTTTCCTACCTTTCGTCGAAAGATGGACGTGGGATTTTCAGCGGTCACACTTGATATTTGTGCGTGCGTGTGTACTCGAGTACACGCCAAGGAACCAGGAAATCACCACTCCAAAGGCTGTTTGTAGACAGACAATGTAAGTTTGCAGATAGTGGTGAAATGTGCACCGATATCATTCTTCGTCTTGTTATTACTATCGTGAAAGGTCGTCACCGCTGTCCTTGCGAGGCGTGGGTTCGAACTCTGGTAATAATAATAATAATAATAATAATAATAATCGCTTAAATATACAGGCGATTTTCCGAAATACTTGACTCAAAGCGCCGCGAGCTAAACCCAACACGCACGCTCACGTTAATCACACGCATTCTCTCAGACACTGGACACGAACACATAACAATCACGTGTTGCGAAGGTCCAGCTGAGTAGTTAAAGTGTTGGAAGTTTGTAATTGCATTTCCAGTATTTTCGATTTTTGTGCGCTGAATATTTCCGATTAATAGGGGGAAGGAAGCCGCAGTACCGGGAGAGAATCGCCGACGGTCAACCCGAATGAACGGTGCCACATACGAGAAAGAAAAATCTTTTCTTCGCCTCCAGTGGGACGCGAACCTGACCAAATATATATATAGGTTAAGCTGGTCCTACACGTTGCTAGAAGTCGCCCTATCCCTGTCCTGCCTGACTGGTGGAGGGTCCCTCGCCGTACACGTCGATAGTTGAGCGATAGCCCTGTAGTACGCGTTTACCATATATTATGGAAAGTCACGCGAGACTACTGTCCCTTGAAGACAAAATGGCGGCTCCCATGGCGGACTACGATTTAGATAATGCAGAAGAAGATTTGGAAGTGACTGCGGCCGCTGTTGCTATTCTTACCAAAGAAGACGAACCGTGTAGTTTCGTCCCTCGTATTTCATATGCTTGGATTTTCTCTCACTAGCTCGATAAAACCTTGCTGTGGCCCAGTCGTCCATCTTCTCGGCCATCTTGAATACGTCACGACTCACGTGACCACCCTACTGTTGATTGGTCGCTGAATGCTAGACTAGCGACCAGTGGATAGAAATTTAGAAGCCAGTTCTATCGCGGATATATAGCGGATAGGGGCCTGGCCGCAGGGATGGATAGCCTAGCGGATGACTATCGGAACGGATGAACGGCCGATAGTCGATAGTATAGTGCGAAAACTATCCACGCGTAAGGCAGCCTTTAGGTAGGCTTCCCCTGGGGGTGAGGGGGGGGGGGGAGCATCCCAAATTTCCCGAAAGCGACATTGAAGTAACAGGCATGTGTAGTAGGAGGACTTCGCTGAGCAGCGTAACCCACATTCATTGAAATTAGGCACATTACTCATTAGGGGTTCCATTAGCCAATCGCAGCGCGTTCCCCGCTCGCCGCCCCTGCCATGTGAGCCTACTTTACATGTAAATGGGTTACGCTCATCAGCGAAGTCCTCCTTACGAAGTCCTACTGAACACGTTTAGTAGCAGCAGCAGCAGCTGCAGTAGTAGTAGCAGTAGTATTAGTAGTAGATGTAGTAGTATTAGTAGGAGTGGCGATAGTATACCAGTCATAGTCAAAACCTTACGACAGTGAACATATAGGCCCAGACTGCACCTGGCTTCAGATCAAATGAAGCATGACGCTTACACATCTGTTGCTAGGGTCCACGTGCAGCTTCAGGCAACAGACCTGACACAGGGCTGATCTCGTCGGCTGCTCCAGGTTCGATACTGCATGTATTACTGTTTATATTATTGTTGGTGTATATTTAGCTGTTATTCCTCATCAAACTGTGATATGCCGACTCGTATTTTGATCCAAGACGCAAAATCAAGCCTCAGCTTTAGCGAAGAATCAAATGCGCCTTTTTATGCTGGCAAGATAGTGTCATTTCACTCACGAACTCGAACCCAAGTCTTGCCAGCATAAAAAGGCGCACTTTATTCTGTCGGCGTCGTGCTCTGCCGACGTACAAACTCGTTCGTCTGTTATGTGCAGCCGCTGTCGACTGTCAGTTTTTACTAGGATAAACGTTCAAAATATACCATAAATTGGCCCCCAAAAAAGGATGATAAAGCATTTACACCCCATCAAGCTGTGGGATACCGACGAGTATTTTTATCCAAGACGCAAATCAACCCTGAGCTTTAGCGAAGAGTTGATGCGTTTTGGTTCAAAATACTCGTCGGTATCCCACAGCTTGATGGCGAATAACTGCTAAGTATGTTTTCCTTTTATAGTTGCACCCGTTTAGCATCGGACGGGGTGGGGTGTATGCCGATCAGTAGAGCATTGAGCTCTCAGTGCTCGGGTTGTGAGTTCGATTCCAGGCTATTGCCAAATATTTGTGCTGGTCCTTTTCTTATTGCCCCGTCTTTGAAATCAATAATAATGATGGTGATGATGATAATAATACTTATAGAGCGCTTAGTCTCGCAGCAAAGCAACTAATAGCGCTACACATACACACACACACACACACACACACACCGCACACACACACACACACACACACACACACACACACACACACACACACCGCACGCACACACACACACACACACACACACACACACACACACCGCACACGCACACACACACACACACACACACTAATGCAGAGGTACGTTTTCAGGTTGGATTTAAACTGGGGCATTGTGGGAAGAGCACGAATTTCGACAGGCAGTTAGTTCCAAACACACGTGGTGGAAAAAAAAACCCCACAAAAAACCCTTATACACGTACACATTCCTACCATACCCAGCATCTGCGCTATCGAGGATTCCGGCAGAGGAGTGCTCTCCCTTCGCCTGTGGCCTGAAAACTATTCCTCTCCAGCGTCGCTCGTGTGATGCATGATCTTCGGTTCAGTAACGCACTTGCCCATAACCAGCCACTGCTTACTCCTTAATTTATTTCTCCTTACAGATGGTGTCAAGATGAAACTCTGCCGCAACATTAAGTTCCTTTATCGGCACATCCGTCTGTTGATCTGCTTGAGCTGTGCTTTCGTCCTCATCCTGCACCACAAATTATCCGAACAGCACCGACACGAACGGTCTCCCATCCTGGAGCTGGACTACGGACTTCTGCAATACGGAGGTCCACAGGGAGGCACAGCACCCCAGCTTCATGTCATCAAAGAGGTTGGCAGGTCTTTGGAGGAAAAAGTTATTAACATCAAAACCAGGTCAGACCTGGCGATTTTGCACGCTTAAGGCCCCGATCCACGGTCCCTCACGGCCGTACGGCACTGCCCGTTCCCGTGGCAACGGGCAAAATGTGACGTCACCGTCCGGCGCTGCCAGCATGTTCTATTTCATCCGGCGTGAGGCATCCCTCAAGCGTCCGGCAGCCAATGAAAATGCGTTAAAATCGCAACCAAAACACGCGCCATGGAGCGAAAACTGTGTATTACGTACTTTCGTCCGGCAGGGCCGTATTGCACTGCCAGACTGTGTAGCGCTCCCCGCCGTACATCAGGCAAAGTCATACGGCGGTGCCGTACTGCCGTGAGGGATCGGGGTGGTCGAATGGTGGAGCGTTGGACTTCTAATGCTCGGGTCGTGAGTTCGATCCCGGCTGGGGCCAAATATTTGTGCTGGCTTTTTCATCGTTGCCCCGTCTTTGATATCATCCGTATGTGGTGGAAAAGGACGTTAAACCCCCAAACACCCACCCACCCACCCGTGAGGGATCGTGGATCGGGGCCTTTACCCAGCGATACAATGCACTTCCATCCATTTTACACATCTGGGGCCGTATTCTCGTTTGGCGGGCTAAACGCGTTTATCTCCTAAACGGGCGGATAAACAGAAAATTTCGGTATTCTCGTCTCTCTCGATAGCCTATACTAAACGGATTTCCGCGTTTAAAGTTAGCGCACCTGTGAGGGTGCGATAGCGGGCTTAAACGCGCATAAATATGGCGGCAGTTTTGTTTTTCCAGGCAAGACAGCGGCGGCAATTGCGGAGAAACAGGATTTTTTGAGATAGGAAGAACCCATTTGACACCTACGACGATTACGAAGTGTTCCGCAAGTTCAGATTTAGACGGCATCACACACACACACACACACACACACACACACACACACACACACACACACACACACACACACACACACACACACACACACACACGAGCAGGCTACATAGGCCTACAGAGCTTGCAAGCGGCGATGTGCACTGTGTTCCGATCCCGTTTTATAAAATGCAAAACAGAAAGTATTAGGTGGGTGGGGGTTGAGAATATATAACACTGGTAAGTGTTGTGTGGTTGTAATATTCGTGTTTGGTTAAGGTGGGATTGTAACCCCCAGTGCGAATCCATAGTTCTGTTTTACTGTGACGAGTGTCACTGAGATTTTTATTGCCGGCTCTGAGCCCATGGGGCTATTAAAGCCACGCTACAGTCACTATTTTATTACCGCGAGCGGCTATGTCAATGTGACATTTCTACTCTACATATTTCTCGCACACATACACAAGTATTAAGACCATAAATAGTACTGATACGGTACATAGTGCAGCAAGTGGAAAATATGCCCAAGTTACGAGCAACACAGACATGCTACAAACAGTATTACATTTTACAATATGAGTTGACTGGCATGAGCAAAGAAAGTCACAAATCAAAATAATGAGAATATTACTGCTATAAAGCGTGACAGTTTCAGTAGTTGTACTTCGTTCCTTTTATTCATCAAAGTGTACATTTTCATGACATTAGGGTGGGAGTAGTAATATTTTGGTAACAAGTTTATGCGGCTTTCTTTTAATAGCGGGTGTGGACAATTGAATAAATAGTGAAACTCGTCCCCTATCTCCTTTTTTTTTTTTCACAGAGTGAACATACTCTTTCATTTCTTGATATCCCTAGTAGTCTCTGGTGTTGAACTGGCAGTTTGTGATCAAAGATCACAAAGAGAAATCAGGCGCGTAGGAAGATGCTGAGAGGAAGGGGAGCCCCAGTAATTCGGGTGAGCCATACGGCCGGGGTGAAGAAAGGTGGGGGGGGGGGGGGCGGTGGAGGTTTGTGTGTGTGTGTGTGTGTGTGTGTGTGTGTGTGTGTGTGTGTGTGTGTGTGTGTGTGTGTGTGTGTTGACTGCGAAGGACTGTGTCCTGCGACAGCAGAGGGGAGGGGGGGGGGGCACCACTGGTGGGCCCCCTCTCCTCATATCAAAAGCAAGGGGGGACCAAAGATATTCGGGACCCCCTTCCAAAAATCGAACGGGGGCCTGGGCCCCCAGGGCCCCCGTGGTTCCTACGCCCCTGGAAATGAAAGCAAATTCTACGTGCTGAAATGCTCTAAACCGAAAGAATCTATTCCGAGAATCTATGAATATCTCACCGCTTCCGGCACGGAACACGCGGTTAGCTATACGGTTCCGTTTAGCGCGACGTGAATACCAATATCGGATAGGAACTATACGCGTTTAGGGCCCGTATAGCTAACTGCGTTTAAGCTCTATACACGTTTAAGCTAACCAGTTCCAACAAGAATACGGCCCCTGGTGCAGGTGCTCTATTAACAAAATTGAGATAAACCACACTGTCTGACAGGGCTGAATGGACGACTCCACTCCTGCCAATCAAAAGGGCCGAGCCCTCAGAATTCAGCCAATAGCGTCCCGCGGCATAATGAGCACGTGGCATGGTCTGGCAAACACGACACCGAGTGTCGCACGTGTAGTTTGATATGACTGACATAATAATGATAACTGAATATTGTACAGGTGCTTTACCCAGTTTGTTGAATCAGCTAAAAGCGCCGCGAACTGAACCCAACACGCACGCTCACGTGAATCACACGCATTCTCTCACACACTGGACATGAACACATTACAAGGGTCAGCTTAGCTATTTAAGTTTCGGAATTTACAATTGTATTTATTTTCAGATTTTGTGGGCTGGACATTTCCAAAGCAGAGGGGGGGGGGGGGGGGAGCCGGAGTACCCGGAGAGAACCCCCGACGATCAGCCCGAGTGAACGGTGCCACGTACGAGAAAGAAAAATTCTATGCCCCGAGTTGGACTCGAACTCTACCTCTCGCATTGGTGGCGAAGTCTCTTAACCACTAGACCACTGACCGCCCCATTGAAACATTGAAAGAAGGCAGTAAATCCATTGACGCCATTTGAAGAAAAAGACTAAATATTACGTCAATCTCTTTCATCTTGAAATCACCCCCTTTCCCATACAATGACGTCATGGACGTATTGTGTTTTGCCAATACATGACAGAGTAAAGGGGCGGGGATTTGGCCTCCAGGCTTGCCGAGTGGAGTCGTCTATTTGACTGATTGATACCCGGCTTCTGTTTCCTCCACAGGGCCGTCCCAGGAACGCGACACACATTCCCTTCGCTCAGAACAGAACTGGCAGCGACTGCCCGCATCTACCACGTCCTGTAGATGTGCGGAACTCGCAGACCTTCCTGACTGTGGACGGTGCAACGCAAAGCTACGTGTTTTCGGCCATTCTCGACAGACAGGAGAAGCTGGTGCGCGTGATAGGGCTGGCCCTAAACAGTCGATCTACATATGACGGAGTACGTTGTCACTTGTGGTACGAGAATGGGACGGAAGGCCTGGTGGTTGTGATGGGCGAAGGCATATTACTACCAGAGAGTAAGAGCAGAAAGTAAGTTATGTGAAATAGCATTTTCGAAATAAAGAATGACCGACTGGTGACATGAGTGACTTATGCAGAATATTTTAAGACCAAAATTAAGGTGTTGCGTGAGGAGAGAGAGATTTTTTTGGGGGGGGGGGGGGGGGCGGGGGGGGGGGGGGGGCGGGGGGGGGGGGCGGATCTTTTAGATCTACATAAACAAGCACAGAAAGATCTCTCTACTACCTCACCCTCTCTTTCCTGTATTTTTCCACTTTTGTTTCTGCGTTGGGATCTGTAGATCTCCGATCTTTTTCTTGTAAAAGTGCAGTTCTCTTCCTGCAGCTTTCAAAATCTCTCTTTTCTTTTTTTTTTTCTTTTTTTTTTCCAATCTGCATTTTTTTTTTCATTTTCTAATAACGTAGTCTTCCAGATCAGTTTAAATTTGACGTAGTCTTTAGTGATAAGAACGTTCTCAAGCGTTCGTCATTTCTTCCAGCATGTACTGGTGATATAAGAAAAAAGGTGCAACGAGTAAAAGGCCGGCACAAATATTTGGCCTCAGACGGTATTCGAACTGACGACCCGAGCAAAGAAAGTCCAACGCTCTACCATTCGGCCATCCCAGCTTAAGATGGGGTGATGTGTGTGTGTGTGTGTGTGTGTGTGTGTGTGTGTGTGTGTGTGTGTGTGTGTGTGTGTGTGTGTGTGTGTGAAGGGGGAGGGGGGGACTAAGTGAGAGAAGGCAATACTGGTAAAGCCTTCACGGGGGAGGGGGGGGGGGTGCACAGAATGCCTTTACAGTCACAGTCCCATGGTGCAATGGAAATGTGACTTTGGTCCCCCAGAAGAGGGGTCTAGTTTGTGTTATGGCCAGCGTGGAAGTGCAAGTGTTTCAGTAAAAGTGTTGTGAGGTGGTACGAGACAATGGGGCGAGCGGTGGTCTGATAGGTAGCGCGTCGGATTTAGCCGTTGCGCTACTGAACGGCCGTCACCAGTGTCATGGCGATGAAGCGTGGGTTCGAGCCCAGGTCGAGCTTGTGATATGTGATACCGGTTTTTCCTGGCTACCGGGCTGCTCATGGGGGGTTTCTCTCCGGGTTATCCGGCTTTCCTACCCCAGCAAAATTGTAAAAAAATTAGGATACGTATTGGGTGGCGCTGCACCGCGGCGACGCGCTTGCCCGAGGGGAAAGCAGCCCGAATTTCCCGAAAGGGATAATAGTAGTTTGGTTTTTTTTAATCTTATTTATTCTACGTTCTTCACACCAGGTACTCAGCGTCCTACGTGCAGTGTCATCTTCCAGATTTACGAGAACCCTACGCAGTCAGCGTGACGTCACGAGACTGCTCCCAGCAGCCCACCAACGTCCTTCCGGTCATCAAGTCCCCGCCAGGGGGCTACAGCAGCAACTTTACTGTGTGCGTCAAACCAATCAACTTCTACTACAGCAGAGCCTATGAGCTTGTGGAGTTCATCGAACTGAACAGAATGCTCGGAGCGGATAAGTTGGTCTTTTACATCTTCTCTGTGGGGCCCAACGCGGAGAGTGTGCTGAGGTGGTATGAGACAGTGGGAATTGTGGAACTGGTGGATTGGAAACTGCCCAGTCATATCATCGTCCGCCATTGGCCAATTACGAAAGGAGAGGTACAAACAAAACTAGGTTCTTCTTCTTCTTCTGCCTCTTCATGTTTCTTTGCCTTCCTTTTTTTTTTTTTTTTCTTTTTTTGCTTCTTCTTCTTCTGTTTCTTCTCTATCCCGGATGAGGCCAAATATTTGTGCCGGCTTTTTCATCGTTGCCCCGTCTTTGATATCACTCGTATGTGGTGGAATAGGACGTTAAACCCCCAAACACCCACCCACCCTTCTATTTCTTCTCCTTCTTCTTCTGTTTTTTCTTCTGCCTATTCTTATTTCTTCATCGTCTTCTTCTGGTTCTTCTTCTTCTCCTGTTTCTTCTCCTTCTTCTTCTGTTTTTTCTTCTGCCTATTCTTGTTTCTTTATCGTCTTCTTCTGGTTCTTCTTCTTCTCCTTCTTCTTCTGTTTCTTCACCTTTTTCTTCTGTTTCTTCTTCTGCCTATTCTTGTTTCTTCATCGTCTTCTTCTGTTTCTTCTTCTTTTTCTTCTTCTTCTTCTTCTGCCTCTTCTTGTTTCTTTATCTTCTTCTTCTTTTTCTTCTCCTTCTTCGTCTGTTATGGGCGACCCCACTCCTTGATCCTGTCAGCCAAAAGGGTGGAGGCCGTGTCTGCGTGCACCACAGCTCCACCTGGGTTTGAACCCTCGTTCCGCCGTGACAGCGGTGGCAACATTTGTATTCAGTAATGAGCCTGGTAAAGTCGGACGCACCACCAGCCAAAGAAACCATTACAGCTTTCTTGAGGGAGAATTCTGTGTTGGTACAGCTGGGGGGGGGGGGGGGGGGAGCCGGGGTGGTCGAACAATGGTAGAGCGTTGGACTTCCAATGCTTGGGTCGTGAGTTCGAATCCCGGCGGGGGCCAAATATTTGTGCTGGCTTTTTTATCGTTGCATCGTCTTTGATATCACCCGTATGTGGTGGAAAAGGACGTTAAACCCCCAAACACCCACCCCCTGCCTTGGTACAGCTGAGCTCGTGACAGCGCCTGTCCGCGCAAACTAGCCTGAGAGATTAGTATGGCTCTGAATGCAACACACTGACGTTTGACGTGCGAACGAGGAAAACTCAACCGTCCTTATACAACGTCTGCCAGGTTTGTCGATTGTCGAGGCAGACAGTGCTACCGGCCACTGCGTTTCGGCTCCAGTCAGCTGAACGCAAACCTGTCTGTGCAAGTAGCCTATTTGTGTACGCGTCTTAGTGGTGTCATGTTATACACAACTATACGAGCTCCGAACGACGTTTAGGCCGACAAAATGGTAGCGGTGCCACCTCAGGTAGTTTTTGTGGTATCTATTTTGCTGGAAAAGATAAGTCGGGGTACTTTGACAGGACCCCCGAGGAGCAAATATTCCAGAGCCAGAAATAAAAATCAATACTGTATCACGTCACGGTCTGTGGCGTTCTGGTTCCAACAAAAGCTTGCATGCCCCGGCGCCCGCGCTGTGAGTGTTCAATGAGTCATTGATTGCGGCACGTGATTTTATCTCGGGGATCGGACGCTCTCTCTCTCTCTCTCTCTCTCTCTCTGTTGGTCTGTCTGTCTGCCTCTGTGTGTGTGTGTGTGTGTGTGTGTGTGTGTGTGTGTGTGTGTGTGTGTGTGTGTGTGTGTTCACGTAGTAGTTTTCAGAAAAGACAACATTAAAGACAAGATATTCTTCCTACCGTTTAAGTCTGTAAGGTAAAGTTATATTCAGTATATTTTATTTTTCATTTTCATTTCTGTAAGGTAAAACTACATTTCTGTACATTTCACATTTAATTTTCATTATATTTCATCTCTCTCTCTCTCTCTGTCTCTCTCTCTCTCTCTCTCTCTCTCTCTCACGTATCTATTGATTTACTTATCAAGCTTATATTTCCCAATACTTTCACAGACAGAAGAGATTCACGCGTTCGGCCAAATCGGCTCCAGCAACGACTGCCTCCACCGCCATCGTGACGTCAGCCGCTACGTCATCGCCAAGGACCTGGATGAGTTCATCGTGCCCAAGAAACACAACAACTGGTGGGACATGATTCGCCACATCGACAACAAAACCGGGCGGCCCATCTCCTCTTACGTCTTTCGGAACCTGTTCTTCAGGAAGGACTGGGGTGTCAACGAGGAAGACTTTGAGGGGAAGGCTCTGGCACAACGCTACATGTCCGTGGTCCTGCTGACCGACAAACGAGAACCTAAACCCTTGCCCGCCAAGACCAGATCCAAGTTCATCGTGGACCCACAGAGAGTGCAGACGCTGGGAATACACAGTGTGTGGAAGACTCGCGGAACAGGGTCTTTAGTCCACTCCGTGGATCAAGAGGACGGTCTGGTGTACCACTACAGGAACTGGGAGAAACCTGAGGACAGGAAGAACGGTGTTAGGGACCTTGACATGATGCGGTTTCGACAGGAACTGCTCCGGCGTCTGGAGGAGCGGTGGGCTCAGTTGCCAAACGTACGGCTAGACGTTCCACAGCCTGAGCTGATTAAAAAATACGGGCGTCTTTGAAGGAAATGTATGCAGCTCGAAAGTGCCATATTGACATCAAGCCAGATTCTGATTGGCAAGTCAGTGCAGCCAATGACAGTACACCAATACTCAGACAGACAGCTGACACGTGTTGGATAATGGGATTGTCTGTCGGGGGTTTTTGAGGGTTCCCTGCCAGAACCTGTCCTATCTTAATAATGGGTGGGTGGGTGTTTCGGGGTTTAACGTCCTTTTCCACCAAATAGGGTGATACCAAAGACGGGGCAATGATGAAAAAGCCAATACAAAATTAATATTTGGCCCCAGCCGGGATACTATCTTAATAATAATAAGGGTGGGTGGGTGTTTGGGAGTTTAACGTCCTTTTCCACCACATGAGGGTGATATTAAAGACGGGACAACAAGAAAAAAAAGGCCAGTGCAAATATTGGCCACAGCCGGCGGGGTTTGAACTCACGACCCGAGCATTGACAGTCCAACGCTCTACCATATGGCCACCCCGGCTCCCCTTAATAATAATAATATTAATAATTGTATAGACGCTTTACCCAATTTTATAAATCGGCTCAAAGCGCCGCGAACTGAACCCAACACGCGCTCTCACGTGAATCACACGCATTCTCTCACACACTGGACATAAACACATTACAATCACGTGGTGCGAAGGGTCAGCTCAGCTATTTGAATTTCGGAATTTAGAATAGCATTTATTTCTGTCTCTCTTCTTTCTGTGTCTGTATCGATGACAGGGAACCCTCGACATGCTTGACACACCTGCCGTGCAATGACAAAACACAGTCAATTCATGACGCCATTTTGCGGAAAAAGACCATTACGTCAGTGTTCTTCACTTGGAAATAGCCTCTTTTCCCCATCACAAGACGTCATGAACTTAATGCGTTGTGTAATTGCACGGCAGAAAGAACTGACACGGGTTGCCATGGAGAATCAGAAAGCGCGCCATGGCTCTGTGGGCCACATGTTAATTCTTTATCAAAGTTTCATAATTATATTTGATATGGAGTATTTTTTTCTTTTAAAAGAAAGAACTTTATAAACTGATAAACATCTAAAATCACGGAATAGATGTCGTAATTATATTAAGACCGTGCACTGTCTGTCTTTGTTGACTTCGAGGTGATAACAATAATAATAATTTATTGCCATGCGTTTATTGCCATGCGTTTATTGCCATGCGTTTCGTTGGACAAAACAATAAAACGTGGAAATGTTGTGTCATTGCGGTAATTGAAGCCTGACGAAGGCTAAATTTGTCACCGACGTGCGAACTAAAGGCCCAAACACACAAACAATTTTCGCCTAATTAGAGGCTGATTTTCAAATCTACTGGCCACAGTGAATGAAATTGCTATGAGTGGTTTCCACAGGGGGAGGCTATTATGGAGGGAACTCGTACAGGTCTATTTTTAGACGATTAGGGTTAGGGTTAGGTTTAGGGTTAGTTTTAGGCTTAGTGTAACGGAGGAAGCGACACGGCGTCGTTATGTGATCGATGTTTAATAGGAAGTTACCCTGTGAACAGTCAGCAAACAATAAATTAGACAAAATAAAGCAGTTAATAATGAACCAAACATAAAGAAACAATCCATCATAATGTAATAAAGCAATTGACATCAATTAAATAAAAACACCATGAAACAACCACAAAAATACATAATTATATAATAAACCAAATGAAATCATAATACAAATATTAACATCAATTAAATAAAACACAATGAAACAATCACAAAATACATATATAATAAACCCAATGAAATAATACAAATATTTACCCCCGTCAGCTACGCAAACTTGGGACAGCAGGCCTCCAGCAAACTTGGGACAGCAGGCCTCCACACTTGTCAGTACTTCCCCCGAGCCGCCCAGTGAGTGAGTGCTATGTGCCTGTGTGTAAGCGTGTCTGTGTGAGTGAAGTTCAGTGAATGTACATGTATGTGTAAGTGGATGTATGTGTGCCTGCATTTGCCCTGTTCCCTGTGAGCTATTGTCCCCTGTTACATACTCCCCTACTTGAAGTTGGCGTCCTCGACAACGTCCTTGCCTATATGGTTAACCTCTGGTCCCGGAATGTCTGCACCAGAAGAGTTTGTATTGCCAGCAACTGTTCGAACAGACCCGTCTTTGGGTGTACAGCTGACACTGGAAGATGATGAGGGTTCCGGTGCTGTCCCTTTGTAGAACGCCTTGATCTCCGAGGGCCGCTATGCTCCCCTACTTGAGTATGGCTGCGGTCGGCAACATCTGCAGAAACAGGTACCCGGCTGTCACCAGAGTCAGCGGAAGAAGGACTGGAGGGGTTGCGCCTGTCTTGTATTTCATCTCGTGAAGATGAAGACTCTTGACCGCCGTCCTCTGTGTCAGTCGTATCGCTATCACTAGTATCAGATGATGCAGGCTCGGAACGTCGGGGTGCTGGGTCAATTGTTTCTGCCGTCCTTGGGACTCGCAGTTCGGTACGATGCAGTGTCCTGATTCCGCCACTGCTTCCAGTACTCTGCACCATGTAGGTGTTTCCCTGTGGGTCGGGGCGGCAAACAACTTGATAGGGCTCAGAGTTCCAGGTGTCCTGGATCTTGTTTCTGCCTCTCACTTGACGATTCTTGGCATAGACGGTTGCTCCTGCAGGTATACCATCGTCATTTGTTTTCGCTGCTGCGGCTGCCTGTCGTCGTGACACTTCTTTGTCTGTCATTCCCTGTGCTTGTTTGTATGCCAGGCTGATGCGTTTCTGGTGTTCCGACACCCAGTCGTCCACTGCTGCGACGTGACCCGCTGTTGCTGTGCTTTGCGTAAATCCAAGCAGGCTGTCTATGGGCAGATACGGGTCACGCCCAAAGAAGAGGAAGAATGGCGTATAACCAGTTGTGGAATGCACTGTTGCATTGTAAAAGTAGACGAGTTCGGGCAGGTGATCTGGCCATCTTCTCTTTGCTTTCTCTGGAAGTGTGCGCAGACGGTCATGCATTGTCCTATTAAAACGTTCGCACTGGCCGTTTCCGCTTGGGTGGAATGGTGTAGTGCGGCTCTTCTGTATACCGTACAACTTGCAGAGCTCTGCGATGACCTGACCCTCGAAGTTTCTCCCTTGATCGCTGTGCAGACGCCTTGGTATCCCGTATCTGAGAAAAAAGTGATTGACGAGAGCCTTTGCCACAGTCTGAGCAGTTTGGTCTTTCGTAGGGACTGCTTGAGTAAATTTTGTGAATACATCTGTCAGGACGAGCACGTTTTCTATCCCGCTGGATGATTTCTCAAGCAGTGTAAAGTCCATTGCTAGAACTTCTAAGGGATGTGTTGCTGTCAAGGTTCCCATGGTAGTATGGACTTTCCTGCCTTCTTTCGCAAAGAAACATCTCTGACATTCGCCGGCGTACCTTGTGATATCGGCCATCATCCCCGGCCAAAAACATCTGCCCTGTGCAAGCTTGCAGGACTTCTCAGCTGATGGGTGTCCGGCGTCATCATGGACAGCTTTCAGGATCTCTGGCTTCAGTGATGAAGGTAGGAGTACCTGGAGCGTGTCCTTACCGTCTTCGTGCACGGCCCGACAGAGGGTGCCGTTTCTGTCTTTGAGTTGGTGCCAGTGGCGGAGGATCTTCCTCACTTGGGGAGTTTCTTTGTGTGCTTGTCGGCGTGTCGGTTTGTGACCGGTCCTGAACAGCTGGCGGATTCTGTTTATGACAGGGTCGTGTTCCTGTAGTTTGGGAAGATCAGCAGCTGGCAGCGTGGATGGTGCTGGATCTTGCTTTTCTCTTACGTGAACTTCCTGTAAGATGAAGTCTGGGGTAAGGTCCGCGATGGCGTCTGTAATTCCCGCTGGGATCGGTGTAGAAGCGACCTGGCTCTCGTCGCACTCTGCCATCAGCTGTTCCACATGGATTTCCCTCCGGCTCAGGGCGTCTGCATTTCTGTTTGAATGACCGGATCGGTACTTCACGGTAAAGTCGAAATTGGCCAGTTCCGCTGCCCATCTGGTCTCTGATGCTCCCAGCTTTGCAGAGGTTTGGATGTAGCTGAGCGGGTTGTTGTCCGTGTAGACGACAAAGTTGGTACCCTGCAGCAGGTCCCGAAACTTTTCGGTGATGGCCCAGCGGAGTGCGAGCAGCTCCAGCTTCATGCTGCTGTACCTTCTCATGGAGTGCTCCTTCTCTCTCAAGCCCCTGCTGGCGTACCCGATGACGACCTTCCTCCCATCCTGTTCCTGGGATAACACGGCGCCAAGTCCCTGGAAACTGGCATCTATTTCCAGAACGTATGGGCGTGTGAAGTCCGGGTACCCGAGGACTGGAGCTGTTGTCAGCCTGCGTTTCAGCTCCTGAAAGGCTTCCGAACAGTGCTGATTCCATCCCGTAAGGCCCTTCCTGCGTCCACTCCCCTGTGTCTTGTTCAGCAGAGCATGCAGAGGTGCTGCGACTTGGGCGTACTTTGGTACAAATCGGCGATAGTAGCCTGTGAGTCCGAGGAAGGCTCGTAGGTCTTTTTCGCTGGTAGGTTCCTGCCAGTTGGTCACAGCAGACACTTTGTCCGGGTCAGGCAGTATCCCCTCAGGCGTCACGAGATGGCCCAGATACCTCAGCTTGTTGAAGAAAAGGTTGCATTTGCTTGGCTGTGCTTTCAGATTGTTTTTAGACAGTCTGGAGAGGACGAGTTCAAGCCTTTCAAGTGTTTCCTCAAATGTCTTTCCAAACACGAGGAGGTCGTCTACATAAATGAGAAGTGTCTGAAAGTTCTGGTCGCCAAAGATCTTGTCCATGACTCGCATGAAGGTAGCTGGGGCGTTACACAGGCCGAATGCCATTCTTGTGTATTCATAGAGTCCTCCTGTGCCAACGCGGAAAGCAGTTTTTTCCATGTCTTCTTCTGCGACTGGTATCTGATTGAAACCATGGGCAAGGTCAAGGCTGCAGAAGTATGTGGCACCCTTCAAAACATCCAGCGCTTCTTCAATCCTGGGAAGTGGGTAGGCGTCTTTGTGCGTCTTCGCGTTTAACCCTCTATAGTCAACGCAGAAACGGATTTTGCCATTTTTCTTCCTCGCAATGACGCACTGGGAAGCATAGGGGCTGCTTGACTCACGAATGATGCCCTGCTTGAGTGCATTTTGCAGGTAATCTCTGACATCAGACCAGTACTGCGGGGGAATCCGGCGGTGTGGTACCTTTACTGCTGTGTCGTCAGTTGTCACGATCCTGTGATGTATCAGGTCGCAGAACCCGAGATCATCCTCCCCTCTGCTGAAGGTGTGCTCGTACTTGTTCAGGACTGTGAAAAGACGCCGGCGCTGGTCTTCGCTGATGCCGTCTCCAACTGAAACTTCGGACAGAACATCTCTAGTGAAGTCCTGGACTGTGGGCTGAATATCAGTCTCCTCGATGAGGATTTCCTCCTGGGTAACAGTCACGCTGAATGGCGAAGGGGCGTCAGCTTCAAAAGCGCAGGCTATGGGCACGTATGGTCTGAGGTACACGTCTTTGTCACTGATATTGGCAACCTGGACGGGAACGATGCCAGTCCCATCAACACGGACAATACATCTCCCAACGCCAATGCCTGCGGGGAGCTGCAGCCTCTCTGACGGTTCAATCAGGATGTCGCAGTGCTTGCCTGGAGCGACAGGTCTAGTTGTACAGGTGATCACCTTCAGGCTGCGAGCAGGAATCCGAACAGGCCTCCGCCCCGTCGGTTTGACGTGACTCTCTGCCCTTTCTGATGTGGCGAGTTCCTCGTAGAGAGCGCTGACACCTTGCCAGAGGGATGACTCTGGATGATCCATGCCTCCGAGAAGCTTCACCTGCCTCAGGATGTTCGATCCAAGTACCCCTGGGACTCTCCTTTTTCTGTCCGCCATACTGCCTTGGGGATCTCTCACGACGAGGAACGCCATACTTGGCAATGTCTTATCCATGATTGTCACGTCGAGTTCCACATATCCGAGGAACGGGACATCGAGGCCCTGAGCACCCGACACTTTCAGATACGTTGACATGTCCTCAATTTGTGAAGTGTTGCCAAAGGCTGTCTTAAAAAAGGTCTCAGTTAAGGTAGACACCTGGGCACCGGTATCGACCAGGCAGCTGACAAGATGTCCGCCAATCTCCACCTTCACTACTGGGCAGTCCCCCACAGCCTTTTCGAGTCGAGTTGAGCCGTTTGCACGTGTGGCATTCCGACCCGTCATTTGGCTCACAATGGCGGGTGTCTCGTGTTTAAATCCTGCTGGGACTGCCGGTATCCCTGTGGCTGGTGTTGTCGGTGGGCGTTGGTTTCACGCACTTGTCCTCGTCCACCTTGGTTGTAAGTTTGCCGCTGGGGACAATGCCGTCTGAGGTGGCCGGACGCATTGCAGTTATAGCATCGCCGTGTCTCT
>JACVVK020000011.1:3760000-3777500 GCA_018292915.2 Batillaria attramentaria
AAAGAACAGACACTACCAGACATTGCCATTGTCACCCTATCTCTCACGAACAGCCACTGAGAAGCCTAGGTTGCCATAGCAACCGGAGACCACTGCCTGGCGATGCCTTGCCGCGTGATCCATTTGGTTGCTAAGGCAGGCTGTAGTGCACGCTCAGGGGCGCAAAAATCGACTGGCGCGGCTCACGGAGTGTCTGATTTCTGTGAGCGAGACAAGGCAAGCCAGATTTGCTGCTGATAGCAACAGAAACTGACCACCAAAACAAAGCTGCAAATGCACACCGCTTTCAGAACTAGACGTGAAAATGTAGGCGACATGTCAAGTCAGTGTTGCGGTGTGATCAGTACGTACGGTACTGACTGCGTCAGCGATATCATCTTGCTGGACTGAAAACTACTGAGCAGGATAATGGGTTTATCAGCTAACCATTGTTCTCGAGACCCTAACCACTGCTCGCTTAACCGGACTGCGTGTCACACACAGCTGGCCGAATGGGACTGTCTCAACCACTGATATGCACAGTGGCTTAAGCAAGAGGAAACAAATCCGAAGTCAGTTGCCAGTGCGCGGGCTTGGCAAGTGATAACGCGGTAGATACAGTGTTCATGTGCGTGTTCCCTGCAGTGTACCCGGATTCAGTCGTATCGCAGTCGGCGAAGTTTGGCACCCAAACTTCGCACTCCGACCCCAACTGTGTCGTGTAGCGGCTTCTGACCCAGAGCGACTGAATGGCTTTAATCACACGGCAGTGAGAGTGAGGCAGAGACAGAGCAAGCCCACTAAGCGGCCGTTGGTATTGTGTTGGACCCTTTCCCGCCCCCTCTGGGACATACTAGTTCAGTCCTAGCGCTCCGAACAGGACGACGTAACCGCATTCGCCGTGACGTGTGTTTCCAGTTGGGCAAACACGAGAACAAAACCGCCAGGCTATGCACCGGCTGTGACTGACTGACCGGCCTGACCACCGCCGTTCAGTGCTGCCACACTCGAGTGACCATGCCAGTCCTACTGGTACCAGCGCCGCCACGAAGACCGTTCACTGGTCAGTTGTCGTGGTGGTCGGAAATAGAAAGTGGTGGACAAAGTGTGTGACCAGCGGAGACGCTCATGGCTCTTACTACTGTGACTTGAGTTTCAGTTTTTACAAGGAAGTTGGCAAAGCTATTGTCAGTTTGCGCCCGTGAGGTAAGTCAGTATTACTTCGTTGTTTTCAACACAGTCATGCGTTCTCAGCTCAATTTCCGTGTGGGCACTGACAAGCCTACATAATGCTTACTTACTGATGAAGCAAACTGGGCAAATACTTGAGCAGTTACAGTGTGCTGGTTTAACTCTTTGACGACGGAGAAATTGCGCTCCGTCGTCAAAGAGTTAAACTCTCAGTGAAAGCCCAAGCAAAAATCGCAGTTTTACTTGAAATCTTCAGACCACTAAAAGCCACTTCAAGCCACTATTACACAATCTGCAGCGCTCTTAGGCCAAGTGGGGAATGCCCGCCTCTTGCGTAATAGTGGCTTGAACTGGCTCGTACTAGTGTGCAGTGGCTTGTTCTTTTTAACCAATCTTATCATATAGTGGGCAGGTTGTGGTCGGAAACGGGCTCCTAAGAGAGAAAACGTTTTCCTCCAGCATGGCTTTTTAAAACTTTAGTTGTTAGAGAACTTACAAACTTACACATATAGTTCATCCGGTTCAAACTTTGGCGTATTTTCCTTGTGACGCATAGGTCTTCTGTTGAAGAGAAAGGAGGATATTAACCAAAGGAAAAAAAAACCCAAAACAAAACAACAACAACAACAACAAATTTACACGACGGCGCTAGTGAAGTCTCTTGCGTTGCAGATACGAACATATTTTTGGTTTAGGTAGTCCGATTTCAATCTCGGCTTACGTCATACTACACGATACAGCTAGGTACAAAGGTAGGTTGAAGTTGTCAGTGGCTTGGGAAGCTAAACAATGCTGGGTTTCTCGTTACCAGACGTTATGGGTCGTCCTTTGTGTGCTAATATAAGTTACACCTCTCTCTCTCTCCTCCTCCGAAAGGTAGAGCGTTGAAGTTCTAATGCTCGGGTCGTAAGTTGATCCCAGCTGGGGCCAAATATTTGTGCTGGCTTTTTCATCGTTACCCCGTCTTTGATATCACCCGTATGCGGTGGAAAGGACGTAAAACCCCCAAAACACCCACCCAGCCACCCTCTCTCCGCCTACTGAAGTCGGGATATCCGAATAGTAGAGCGTTGTAGTTGCCAATGCTCGGGTTGTGGGGGTCTTGCTGGCTTTTTCCACGTCGCCCCAGCCGCCTTTGATCACTCTTATTTGTTGGAAAAATTTGTTGTTGGCATAAAGCAAGCACGTAACCAAGTCTCTGTCGTCACCTAGCAGAGCCTCAGGGGGGTGTTACAGTTAAAATTTTATCAGCCCTCTCTCTCTCTCTCTCGCTCATGTCCTCAATAAATATGCCCCCTTAAAAAAAGTGAACAAAAAGTCAATGGCCTCAGTGGCTTACTAAGGAAATCATGTAAGCCATGCACTACAGGGACGAGCTCAAATCAAACAAACTGTATGATGAATTCAAAAAGCAGCGAAATCGTGTAAGACTGAGCTTTGGTTAGGACGGAGAGCAGACAGAGCTTTTGTTAGAGAGCTAGTTCAAGGTGGCAAGAATGTATCTTCTGTCTGGCGCGCTATGAATATCCTCACTAACCGTACAAATCCAAAATCTGATGACTTGCCTACTGAGTTTACTCCAGATACATTCAATGACCACTTTTTATCAGTAGCTGATTCAGGGGAGCCGGGGTGGCCGAATGGTAGAGCGTTGGACTCCCAATGCTCAGGTCGTGAGTTCGAATCCCAACTGGGGCTACATATTTGTGCTGGCCTTTTTCTCGTTGCCCCGTCTTTGATATCACCCATATGTGGTGGAAAAGGACGTTAAATTCCCAAACACCCACCCACCCAGTAGCTGATTCCCTCTCAACCCAAAACCTCAATGATCCCTCAGCTTTTATCTGTTATGATGTTCTGAAGCAGTTTTGCCAAGAAAGAACCCGCGGCAAACAACCATTCTCAGTCGGATATGAAGCTGGAAAACATATAAAACGTTTGAAAAACAAGACAGCATCAGGTTGTGATGGGATCAGTGCGGAAATATTAAAACTATCATTACCATACACAGTAGACTCCTTAACATATATTTTTAATCTATGCAGATCTAAGCTCCCAACAAAAAGCTTTCCGAAGTGCGAAAAATTTTACACAGTCGACCGTGCAAGCACAGTCAACTCTGTCGCAGTTGCAGAGTTCACACAATGTCCAGATACAGCGACAAAACCGTGCCAAGAAAAATGCACCCACTTCCTGTCGGACTCCGTCCACGCTACTGTATACATGATCCCCGTGCAACCCGGCTCATTATGTGACCACGCCGCGGATACGTCAGTTTAGACTGAGCGATGTTGGACTGATACGGCGCAAGCTGTGCTGCTACCGGTAGGTACACATATTGGAAAGCAATTTTGTTTCTTGTGTAGACATTTCAGCTCGAGCTTGCAGAACGACAATGATGATAAGTGAAACTGCTATTTGGAGATCTATGTTGTTGCCGATAAAACGCGCAGTGTTCATCCGTCCGTGCAGTGGTCATGGCAGCAGCCGTGACCGAGTCAGTGCTGTCTGCAGTGACCCCCATACCCCCGACCCCCATACCTCATGCCTTCGATCTGATGTTGTAACGTGCTCCCAGCCGAACGTTTAGAATGAAAGTTGTCGTGTCTTGTGTCCTGAGACGAGATTTGGATGTTTTTCTTACACGCCACCAGTCGGTCCTTTTCGCTTTGATCGCTGATAAAATAAATAGCCTCAAAAATCCCTTTCACTGGTGAGTGAGTGGGTGAGTGTGTGAGGCAGCTAGTAGTTATTTAGTTAGTTAGCTAGATAGTGTGCGTACATGGGGTGGGTGGGGTGGGTGGGTGTCCGGGGTTTAACGTCCTTTTCCACCACATACGGGTGATACCAAAGACGGGGCAACGATGAAAAAGCCAGCACAAATATTTGGCCCTAGCCGGGATACGACTTGAACTCACGACCCGAGCATTAGAAGTCCAACGCTTTACCATTCGGCCACCCCGGCTCCCCGTGTGTACACATGGACGTGCGCTCTCACATTTTACGTCGCTTGTGATTTCGGACACGTAGGGGAACTGCGACTCTGTCGCTGCAGAATAATGCATCTTTTTCGGTCTAATGAGTAATTGTGGAGTAATTACACTACACAGTTTCAAGCTCACTTAAACGGCTTATTGGGGCGGTCGGTGGTCTAGTGGTTAAGAGACCTGTCACCACTGCGAGAGGTCAGGGGTTCGAATCCCACTCGGGGCAAAGAATTTTTCCTTCTCGTATGTGGCACCGTTCATTCGGGCCGATCGTCGGGGGTTCTCTCCGGGTACTCCGGCTTCCTCCCCCTCTGCTTTGGAAATGTTCAGCCCACCAAATTTGAAAAATAAATGCAATTCTAAATTCCGAAATTTAAATCGCTGAGCTGACCCTTCGCACCACGTGATTGTGATGTGTTTATGTCAAGTGTGTGAGAGAATGCGTGTGATTCACGTGAGCGTGCGTGTTGGGTTCAGTTTGCGGCGCTTTGAGCCGATTCAGGAAATTGGGTAAAGCGCCTATACAATACTCATTATCATTATCATCATCATCATCATCATCATGCACCTTCCTCACACTCACCTTGTCAGCATAATTATGGGATCAGTGTGAAATCTTAGATTGATTGATACAGCGTGCGTCAGGTTTTTGTTGTTGTTGTTTTTTTAGCGTGCTCCCCCTCCCCCTCCCCCCAATTCGTTTATTAATTTAACTGGGAGAAGAAGTTTCCTCAGTAATCGTCTTTCTTTCAACAGCCATTTTGAACACGCCTGTTTGAAGATAACGAGTGGGTGTTGGGTGTTTGGGGGTTTAACGTCCTTTTCCACCACATAGGGTGATATCAAAGACGGGGCAACGATGAAAAAGCCAGCACAAATATTTGGCCCTAGCGGGGATCGAACTCACGACCCGAGCATTAGAAGTCCAACACTCTACCATTCGACCACCCCGGCTCCCCTGAAGATAACGAGGCTGCAGGCAAGCCCATTTCTATTTTGGAACAGCTGCGTTTGTGTTTGTGCTTGCATGCTCGAAATCGTCTATCAGTACGTGTGTGTGTGTGTGTGTGTGTGTGTGTGTGTGCGTGCGTGCGTGCGTGCGTGCGTGCGTGCGTGCGTGCGTGCGTGCGTGCGTGCGTGCGTGCGTGTGTGTGTGTGTGTGTGTGTGTGTGCTCGCTTACAGAGTCCAGGACGATCTGTTTGCGTAGAAACTTCGGAAGATGGTACTTCAGTTGTAAACACACACACACACACACACACACACACACACACACACACACACACACACACACACACACACGAAACAAAACTGATTTCTATATGTGTGATCCTGTGTTTATTATGGCTCAGGTGTGAATGTGACGAATGAGACGAATCTACTGTCCTATTTTCCATTTTCAATATATCCTGAAATTAAGCTCTCTCTCTCTCTCTCTCTCTCTCTCTCTCTCTCTCTCTCTCTCTCTCTCTCTCCTCCCCACCTCCTATTTTCCATATATCCTGAAATTAAGCTCCCCCCACCTCTCTCTCTCTCTCTGTGCACACAGAACCGATTTCTGCCTGTTAATCTGAGCGTTGTGTACTGATTTGGAACCAGGTGTGGATATGCGGATATGGCATATGAAGCAAGTAATTAGTGTGGTGACAACACCTTCACACCTCGGCACCACTGTCCTATGTTCCCATCACACCGTGCCATCGCCACCGAATCGGGTTTGTTTACGTTGACTAACTCATACAGGCGGGACAACATTAGCTACCGCTTCAACTTTGCAGCGACAAATCGCCTCCGTTTATTTTGAGAGATGATTGGCGAGGACTTGTCGTAATTTGTTCATTTACAGTCCCGGGACAAACCGACGTGCTTTTTGTGTACAGAACAGGTTTAATAGGGACAGTGCGCCTACTACCTCACGGCTGAGGGGGATTTCTCGGTTAATTCCCTGTCTGTCTGTCTATCTCTCTCATTTTGTGCGGCGTAAAGCCGGACATAACTAACTCTCTCACTCTGTGTGTGTGTGTGTGGGTGCGTGCGTGCGTGCGTGCGTGCGTGCGTGCGTGCGTGCGTGCGTGCGTGCGTGCGTGCGTGTGTGTGTGTGTGTGTGTGTGTGTGTGTGTGGTAGCTTTAGCAACAAGAAAAATGAAGATTGACGCAGACTGCTAGGCCAATGTCTTTCACCGTTTTAAAACAAAACTTCTGTGCCATTCTCTCTATCTTGCTGTGCATCTGTCAGTGGGAAAGTTTGCAAACTAGTATTGGGATCCGGGGGAAAATGCTTTCAGCGCTGCAGGCCATGTACAGGGTAGTGAGAGCCAGGGTAAGAGTGGAAGGAGACCTGACTGATTCTTTTCAGTGCCCCCGCGGGCTCAAGCAAGGAGAAACCTGTAGTTCTGTAATTTTTTCGCTGTTCATCAACGAATTAGCGACCGACATTATTGCTGGTGGGAAACACGGGGTACAGCTTAGTCCTGATGTTTTAGTTATCATGATATTGTTGTTTGCGGACGACGTGGCGCTGACCGCAGATTCCCCCGGTGGCCTCCAAACACAGCTCAGTATTTTATACAATACTGCTCAGCGGCTAGATCTGCAAGTTAATTTAGAAAAGTCAAATATTGTGGTGTTTCGAAATGGAGGCTATCTTTCACGTCACGAAAGCTGGGTATTTGGTAATGACACTATGAATGTTGTAAACATGTATAAGTATTTAGGTATTTGTCTTTCAACACGTTTGTCCCTTTCTCATGCACTTGTGGATATAGCAAACCGGGCAAGGAAAGGTGTAATAGGTATATTGAGGGTTTTGTGGGCAGTCGGAGAGCGTTCTCCCTCCGTCTTCTTTAAACTGTTTGATGCACAAATTGTGCCAATGTTGACTTACGGTGCCGAGGTGTGGGGCCCCGGGGCCGATCTTTATCCTGTTGAGGCTGTGCATTTGTTTGCACTTAAACGTTTTTTGAATGTCAGTATGAGGACACCTAATGCCCTTGTATACGGGGAAACAGGAAGGTGTCCGCTCAGCGTAATTGTGTACGTTCGATGTATCCGTACAGATGCCTCCTGAGCGGATCCCACGTAAAGCATGCGTCATGTTGTTGAATTATCATAACAACAATAAACGCACCTGGGCGTCTTATGTCTGTTACCTGTTGTATAGATATGGGTTCGGATACGTGTGGGAGAGCCAGCGTGTTGGTGCAGTAAATCAATTCCTACGTGTATTTAAACAGAGGCTTATAGACTGTTGGAAACAGGACTGGCACGCGAGTATTTCAGCAAAGGCGTATCTGCAGCCTACGGAAGATCGTTTCCGATTTTATAGCTCCTTTAAGTCGTCAGTGGATTTAAGTCCCTACCTTGTCGATGTGAAACATGTTCAAGTCAGAAAGGCGTTGACACGTCTACGCCTGGGAGTGTCTTGTTTAAAAACACATCGCCTTCGTTTCCAGAGAAGATCGACTAGTGACGACAAAAGTATGTTTTTTCTGTTCATTTTGTCCGGGTGTCGAGGAAACAGAATTACATTTTATCCTGGTCTGCCCTAAGTACTCCAAGCTGAGAGAAAAGTACATTGCAAAGAAGTACACCAGGTCACCGAACTCATTTTGCTTGGCTTTGTTGCTCTCCAGCATTAATAGTACTGTAATGTTGAATGTGGCAAAGTTTGTACATGAAGCATTTTTGCTGAGGAACGCTTAGCAGTACATGTCGTATTCCACGCGGCTCGTTTTTACAAAATATTACTATACATTTCTTGTTGCGTGTTTATTCAAACTTTGATGCGTTGGCGCACATGTCGCCCTTGATATGGGCCAATGGCCTGATCAATAAAGGTCGAGTCGAGTCGAGTCGTGTGTATCTGTCAGTCTCCCCCTCTCTCATTCAAGTTTCAAAACGAGCCCAAGCGCCATTGACTTCAGTAAGTGTTTAACCCCTTTTACCTATCTGACTGTAGAAGTACTTGCACTAGTTCTGACCGGGCTTTGACGCTATGTTCCAGAGCACTGATCGTCAGTTACTGTGTCATTACCATGGGTCCGTCTTGCCCGTGCCCGAGTCTATTGTGATTCCTATCCAGCACACTTACACAACTAACCTGGAATTAGGTGGCTCTGTTGCACGAGGCAATGTTAGCGGGCGGTTCCCTAAAGTATTTCGGGGTTTCTTTTCATTTTTTTTTTTGAACTTATAAGGTATATAAGCCTTCCTTCAATTTTCCCTTTTTTTGTTTTTGTTTTACTGCTTGTTTCTTTAGTTGTTGTGTTTTTTTTTAGTCATTTCCCTCGCGTCGTGAGTTCGAATCTCGGCTGGGGCCAAATATTTGTGCTGGACTTTGTCTCCCTCCGCTCATCTAATGACAAGCTACTCAAGGTCCCTAAGATAAACCTGTAAACTTATGGTGAACGATGTTTCCGTTTTGCCGCCCCTACAGTCTGGAACTCCCTGCCTATGGGGCTGAGACAACAACCATCTTTATCAGCTTTTAGATCTGGACTGAAAACGCACCTTTTTCAACAGGCTTTCAACTGATGTGTCTTTGTATTGTGTGATGTGTAATGTGTACTGATTGACGCGTTTGTCTGTATAGTGTGAATGTGTATGAGTGATGTGTGTTAGCGCAATGAGTCACTGTATCTGAGAAGTGCGCTATTTAAATGAAATTTATTATTTTATTATTATTGTCTCGTTGCCCCAACA
The DNA here is from genome assembly GCA_018292915.2 of Batillaria attramentaria. Taxonomy (NCBI): domain Eukaryota; kingdom Metazoa; phylum Mollusca; class Gastropoda; family Batillariidae; genus Batillaria; species Batillaria attramentaria. Next base: position 3,768,857 of record JACVVK020000011.1, read on the forward strand.
ACAGCAGCAGCAACAACAACAGGCTTCAGCCAAACACCGCATTAAGTCGTCTTTGTGCAGTCTGTCAGTACACCGACTGGCATGAAAAGGCTGGAGAAGCGCTGTACTGAATTAGGAATTTACATGCACACACATTCGTGCAGTCAAAGAAGTGTTTGAATTAAGGGGCGTTGTTGAGCATGAGTCTTTGTTACCACAATAACAGAAAGTCTCCCGTATGCACACTGCACACGAACCAGGACTATGGACAAGTTTGAGCCGTGTAGTTTAGATTGCGGGCTGACGGGAAAGAAGAAAAAAAAATCCGCCTGATTTACTCGAGACAGGGACACGTTCGAGGTACTTTACAGTGCAGTACGGGAGCAGTACAGATTTGAATCCCATTCAACCAGCAACACTGTCTGCGTGCCAACTCGGTGCTGACGCTGAAACCATAACGTGATTTTCTTGTGGGAGTCGTTTATTCTCTCTCTCTCTCTCCCCTCTCTCTCTCTCTCTCTCCCTCTCTCTCTCCTCTCCTCTCCCCCCCCCCCCCCCTCTCTCTCTCTCCCTCTCTCTCTCGCTCTCTCTCTCTCTCGCTGGCATAGCATGAAAACGGACACCCGACACCTAGTGTTTGCACCGCTGAAAGAACAGTGTACAATTATCACTGCAAACGTGTGATTTTGCGACGGCCCCTGCGAAACACATCCATTATAATAGGCTTTGCAGCTGCCCCGACTTAAAGGTCTGCAAACTGTGCAAAAAGCCGGAAAGAGAGGGTTTGTGTGTGTGTGTGTGGGGGGGGGGGGGAGGGTACTGCGACTGAGAATAATGCAAGCAGCTCTGCCACAGTTGAGTTTTCAGCGCTTCGGAGACCGTCAGTTATAAAACCAGAGCGTTAGATTGCGGCGATTTCACTGTGCTTTCGGTCAGTGAGCGAGACACATCAGTATGTAATGTCTAACGGGCGTTGTGTACTGCACGAGAAGGCTAGCCATTTTCTCGCGCAGTGTCAAAACGCAAACTGAGCTGTGAAATCCGGCTGCCCTTGTCTTTTGTAGGGGTTTCACGGACGCTGGAAAGTCTGTAACTGTGAGAGAGTTGACTGTGCATTTTGCACAGTCGGACAGTTTTTTGTTGTTTTAAACGCACTGTTTTGTGGCTTTTTGCTGAGATTGCAGTCCTCTAACACAGCTACTGTGTGAAACAGTCCTTCTGGTCATCATTTTTCTAGAGGCAGACTTGTGAACCTGTCTCTCTGGCCATCTATTTCCTGTTGACATGTTCAGCAGCCTTTCAGGACACGTTTTTTCCCCTGTAGACGCGTGCGGCTGTCGTCTTGTCTATCTTTTTCCTGTAAACGTGACACTCAGCCGTTAAACTGTCTGTCTGAAGGTCGTCTTCCTGTAACACATGTATGTAACGTTGGCAGAATCGTTATTACCGGAGTTGCCTGCTGACATAGGTTTGCATTATATCACGGGGTAAGTCAGGACAGCAGGTGTGTGTGTGTGTGTGTGTGTGTGTGTGTGTGTGTGTGTGTGTGTGTGTGTGTGCGTGCGTGCTGCTTCGATTCAAGACTTATGACGGTGATTCCTCTCAGGTAAAGTCACATCTTGAAAAAAAAAAAAAAAAAAAAAAACTTTCACTATCGTAAGACTTTCGATCTGTCCGCTAAACTTGAGCGGAGCGAAAACGAAATTACGTTCGCTAGTGTTTCTAAACTTCACCAAGACTGATCTTCTTTCTCTCCAACAGCCGCGAATGAGTCTTTGTGGCTTGCGCGGCTTTAATTAAGCCCTAAAAACTCACTCCTTTCTCTCCAAACAAGCGTCCATGTTGCGATCGGAAGCGATGGGTCACAAAGTAAGTAGGTCAGAAAGCATCTTGCCAAACAGGCTACAGACCACTGATAGCTTCCGGGGTATGTAGTAAGTGTTTATCCAATCCATGGCGTTTACCGAAATTAATGACGGTACCGGCCCCCGTAGTGTAGTGGTTAGCACTTCGGACCATGGACCGGAAGACCCGGGTTCGAATCCAGCCGAGGCGGCAAGCGGGATTTTTCCTACTTCGGTCGGCTCCTACCCAGAGCGGGTGTGATATGGGCCCAATGGGGAGGCTGTTGCCACACAGCCGAGCTTCACCCACTTCACGGGTGCGACTTTGGGAGTGCTTTCCTTGGTATGACACGTCTTATGATGTGGATGATTACACGGCCGGCACCGCAGGTGCCGTAGTTCCCGGGCCTGGTGAACGCCGGGATATTTATGACAGGAAACGTGAAATGCGGCCCTGTCCCGCAGTTCCAAACCACAAGGACCTCCATGGCATCATCTTACCATCATCCTCATCTCCATCATCATGCATAATTAAAAAAATTGCCCCAGCTTGCGAGCCCTCCGTGGGTTCCACCCATGGCCTGGGAGGAACACCACTGGAGCTGGCAAAAAGAGCTGGGGCAGCAAAAAAAATAAAAAAAATAATAATAATAATAATGACGGTGGACCGGTTACCGTCGATCTTTAGGGCTGTATAAATATCAAGTTATGTAATGTTCTGTGCTGGGGTAAACTGCGAAAGTGACCCGAGTCACAAAGAGGCTTAGACGGCTGGATAATACTTTGTGATGGTAAATAGTGCACTTAAAACAATATGGGGATTCCCTCTAACCATACAGGAAACCAGTGTTCACGCAGTGTTACACACCCCGACCCTGGCAGCTAGCAGCCAATTTGAAAAAGAGGGAACTTTTTACCAACACATTTTTTCCCCTTTGAAATTAGCTATTTCGGTCGGCTCACTTGAACCGCTTTAATTTTTTTTCTGGAAAGTTGAGGTGAAATTGCTTGTGATAGACCCATTCCAAACAGGATCCAGCAGGACATGTTGATAGAAGTGTCACCTCAAACATTGTGTGCAAAAAATTCTGAGACGAAGCGGACAAATTTGCATTTGAAGGGTGATCTGATATGTTGACACTGTGTCGCTAAAGTATGCCCTGTAAGCGGCTGTTAAACACATCAGAGTAAAGACAGGAAGGTGGAGATGTTTACTGAAGCCGGGAATCCAAGAAGTGTGCCGTCTGCTCGATTTAGGAGGTAAATTTCCAAAACCGTTTTTTTGTGGCAAGACGTGTTAATCCGGTGATTTTCCAAAACTCTTGAAAACGCGAATGTGGTCGGCTGCGCTGGAAGTTTTTGAGTGCTAAAGCTGTTGCAACATGGATCATGCCTCTAAATGTTCTGTTTGATTCAGCTGAAACGTCGTGTGCAGAAATGTAACAAATTCTAGCGACCAAAAAATTTTCAATGAATTTAGCAACAGTGCGTCACATACGTTACTTAGAGATCACATCAAAATTTTGCATAGCATATAAGTGCGAAGCCATTTTTTTTGCCTCATTTGGAAGGCAAATACCTTTATCAAGGATTCCAATCCAGGAAACTTGACAGTGGATTTGTTTTATGCTTTGATTTGGGGGTTTCAGTAATGCATGTCATTTTGTAGAAAATCGACATGAGAATGGTAGGCGAATGGAGAAATGCCTATTTCAGAATGTCTGACATGATGATGGTGATGGTGATGGTAAAGACTTGATATCGCCTAACACCGTCGAATGTTGTGGCTGTTGAAGTTCGCTGTGGCAAAAGCTAAAATGGTGATGATGGTGATGATTTGATATAACGCAAGACTCCACCTTGAGTGCTCACTGCACGTACGGAGAAGTTTAAAAGAAGTCCTGCCAACACACACACACACACACACACACACACACACACACACACACACACACACACACACACGGAAGACCTTTGCACTGTTGACATGCTATGACCTTGTACCTCATACATGTCTGCCACTAACCTTGGTCGATCCTACAAACATACTTAGTACCACGACCAGAGATAGCAAGAGAAAAACGTGCCGGGATGAAACACACACACACACACACACACACACACACACACACACACACACACACACACACACACACACACACACAACCCCCTCCAAACTGCGATTTCAGCCCTCTGCATATCTGCTGACACACTTCTTTCGTCTTCTGTTACAAAAAGGGCTAACCGCTTTTCGAATCCCGGGCGCTTACGTCCTTTATCGAGACAACGGTACACATAAGAAAAAAAGCAACTTAAAATGCTGGGTTGATTGAGAGATAAAGAAGGACACCATCATGAGACCGCCTGCAGCTGAGCGAGGAGTTTTGCAGGGTAGCACACCTTAATGCTCGACATGTTTCGAAACTTAATGCGGATGGCGACTGGAATTTACGACGACACAAGGGGTCTTCTGGAAACGTTGAAGGTGCCATTTCTAAGATTACTGGGCTTACCGGCCCAGTATAGTGTAGTGGTTAGCACTTCGGACTATGGACCGGGAGACCCGGGTTCGAATCCCAGCCGAGACAAGCGGGATTTTTCCTACCTAGGTCGGCTCCTACCCAGAGCGGGTGTGCTAGGGGCCCAATGGGGAGGCTGTTGCCACACAATCGAGATTCACCCACTTCACGGGTGCGACTTTGGGGGTGCTTCCCTTTGTATGACACGTCTTATGATGTGGATGATTACACAGCCGGCACCGCAGGTGCCGTAGTTCCCGGGTCCTGGTGAACGCCGGGATATTTATGACAGGAAGCGTGGAATGCGGCCCTGTCCCGCAGTCCCAAACCACATGGACCTCCATAGCATCATCTTATCATCATCCTCATCTCCATCATCATGCATAATAAAAATTGCCGCAGCCTTCGAGCCCTCCGTGGATTCCACCCATGACCTGGGAGAACACCACTGGAGCTGGCAAAAAGAGTTGGGGCAGCAAAAAAAAGAAAGAAAGAAAAAAGAAGATTACTGGGCTTTTGGGGACAGTTACTCTTGAGACGGCGCCTGTACGCTCAAAACAGTTTGATTCAGCGATTAGTAGAGGTCCTAATGCAACACACTGACGTTTTTAAAAGTGGGCACCGAGCCTTATGTATTTTGGAAGAGTGTTCCAAAGGATGGGCCGTTGGTGGGAAAACGACCGCTGCCCATATGTCTTTGTTCTAACATTTCTAAGAACACGTGAGTGAGCTGAAGACCTGTCTATCTGTTTTCTAATTGCAGGCGAGAGTGAAGATGAAATTCCGACAGAGGCAGATTCTGCTGACGTTCGCTCTGCTCAGTATCGGGATTTTTCTCCTCAACCATCGCCTGCTGTCCGGCAGACCTGCAGTCAGCACCTTGAGCGTCGACCCTCCTCTGCCGGATTCGAACCTGCACCCACAACCCGAGGCAGCGCTGCGCAGCCTGCCCAAAGACTCCGCTAAACCCACCACTACTGCACTGGACAAACTGTCCTCAGCTTCGAGTAGTTATGACGTAAAATACGTCCAACGGGCTTCCAGCGCACGCTGTCCGAAGTTGTTACGTCCTGTGGGCGTACGTGACGTGCAGACGTTCCAGCAGGTGGACGGAGGAACGGGGACGTACGTGTTCTCCGCGTTCCTCGACAGAGAGGACAAGATTGTCCGGGTGGTAGCTTTGAACAGTTTGCGAAACAAGTCAGCCTTCTGTCTCCTGTGGTACGAGAATGGGACACGTGATCTGGACGTTGTGGCAGCGAGGATTCAGCTCCTTCCTGAGAGTCACGGTAGAAGGTAAGAAACGGTCGTTAAAAAAGCTAGTCTGGTAATAACGTCATTGGTAAGGATTAAAGATTACGTAAGAGCTAATGTGGTACATGTAATGACGTCATTCGTACAGGGTGAAAATTACATAAGATCTACGGTAGCAATAACGTCACTGGTTAAAAGCGAAGACTGCGTAACAGTTACTCTGGTAATGACGTCACTGGTAATGGGTGAAGATTACGTAAGACAATGTAGAAATGACGTTACTGTGAAGGGTGACGATTGCGTAACAGCTACCGTGGTAATGAAGTCACTGGTAAAGGATGAAAATTACGTTGAGTATGAAGTTACAGGCGCTGTGATATGTAGTGACGAAAGCGAGTATGACATGTCACACAAGAACAGGAACATCACGATTTCTTGTCACGGACTTCTAAGTCGTTAGGGTTTATGGCGCAATTTCCATCTGGATGTCAACACTTTATAAGTGTAGCTGAAGTACGACAAGTTGGTGTCGCCACGCAGGCGGAACCGCGTGCTTTAGCAATAAGCATAAACACAGCGCCTCTCTCCTGCCTACGGTCAGCTGACTTCAGTATGTGACAACTTCATCATTTTGAAACACCCAAACACCCACCCACCCACCCATCATTTTCGACGTGATAGAGATTATACGTTCGTTCAAACCAGATAGCAGCGTTTTCTGACAGAACAGGACTTTTTGGTACACCCCTCGTCCCATACTGACACTAAGAATGTCACTGACATGCAACAAAGCCGCATGAAAAGACTCTTTGTCTTCAGTTCCATGTGTCAAAGCAACCCGGCGCTTTTCCAAACCGCCCGCCGTTTAAAATTTGCAAGCGAACTCCATTAGCAAGAAAACTGAGTAACAAACGACCATGCTATATTTGTGCACGCACCTGGCCGGCGCAATCGTACTGTCTCGTTTTCAGTCTCCCCAGACACGGGAACACGGTCGCGGTTTAAAGGTCTTCCGTCAGGGCTAATTTCGATCTTCAGACATTTTCTAATCAAATCAAATACACTGGTCTTTGTACAGCCATCTCTGTCATAGGGTTTTAGAAAACTCTTGACTCTTGTACTTCTGGTACAACCATAGTAATCACGGTTTTCTCTAGAGAAAGACGATGGAAAAAGAAAATATGTCTGAAAACACTACAGATACTGTATGAACTATGAACAAAACAAAACTCTATTATTGTCAGATTAGGTGTGTTTTTCTCACAGATTCTATGCACTGCTCCATGGAATCAGTGAAAACAGTTCTCAAATGTAAGAAGAGTTTCAGTTTCACTTGGATCGAGTAGAAAACAAATGTAAAAGTATTGTATACATTTTCTTTCACATTCTGTCCGTAAAAAAATTTGTAACAATTTTTTTTAAAAAGCTCTTCCGTTTAGCTGCATTGAACTTCCATAAAGCATTCGGCTGTGTGATGCCTAGAAGAACTGTGTAAGACTGACGTCAAAATGTCAGTCTACAGACGTGATTTCGTTCAAAACGCGTGTAATTTGGAATAGCCGCGTTTGAGATTAGAGTTGTCTCAAAAGACCTTTAAGCCAACCCGGATGCTCGGTTACCGCACAAACAGAACACGGGAACTGTACTATTTCTGGTTGCCCCGACTGTCGGGGTCACAACAACTGATACACGGCTACTGTCTGAAGGGTCGGCCCTCCTTGTACTGAGGGAGCAGTCAAACTACACCGCCGGGAGTTGGAGCGGGCCCAGAGTTTGCTATTGACTGAAATCGATACGCGCCAACTAACCTGCGATACCCCCCCCCTCCCCCAGTATGCCTGTGAGCACAGCGCGTCCCATTTTCCATTAAGGGGTTATTTGACAATGTGCCTGTGAACACAGACTACTTACTTACTTACTTAGGCCCTTGGCTCCACGTGGAGCATAGGCCATCGACAACCCTTCGCCATCGCACTCTGTTCTGGGCTATTCTTGCCACTCCAGTCCAGTTGGTCCCCTGCTTACATAGCTCTGCCTCAGTGTCCCGCCTCCAGCTGTTGCGAGGCCGGCCTCTCTTCCTTTTCCCCTGCGGGTTCCATGTCAGGGCTTGGCGTGTGGTGCTGGATGCTGGTTTCCTGAGGGTGTGTCCAATCCAGCCCCACTTCCTCCGCAGGATCTGCTTGGCCACTGGTTCCTGCCCCGCTCGCTCCCACAGCTCTTCATTCCGGATCTTCTCTGGCCATCGGATGTTGAAGATGCGCCTCAGACAGGTGTTGAGAAATGTCTGGATCTTCTGCTGCATCGTCTTCGTTGTCCTCCATGTTTCGCATCCGTAGAGCAGAACTGACTTCACGTTGGAGTTGAAGATGCGAAGTTTGGTTCTTATGCTGACAACTTTGGATGCCCAGACGTTCTTCAGCATGACCATTGCTGCCCTTGCCTTGCCAATTCTGGCTGTGACGTCTCGGTCTGTGCCTCCCTGTCCATCAACCACACTCCCCAGGTAGACAAAAGACTCCACCTCCCTGATGGGCTCTCCACCGACTGTGACTGGTGTGTTGGCAGTGGTGTTGATCTTCATCAGCTCGGTTTTCTTCCTGTTGATCTTGAGCCCTGTTCCGGCTGATGTGGCTTCCAGGCACGTAGTCCTTGTCCTGCATCTGGCTGTGGCTGTGAGACAGGAGCGCCAGGTCGTCCGCAAAGTCGAGGTCATCCAGCTGCGTCCAGAGTGTCCACTGTATCCCGTTTTTCCTGCCTGCTGTAGTGGTCTTCATGATCCAGTCGATGACCAGGAGGAAGAGAAACGGGGACAACAGGCATCCCTGGCGGACTCCGGTCTTCACCTCGAAGCTTTCTGACAACTGGCCGGCATGGGCAATCCTGCAGCTCATGTCTTGGTAGGTGCACTGGATCAGGGAGATGATCTTCCCGGGAACTCCATAGTGCCTTAGCAGCTTCCACAGCGCCTCTCTGTCTACACTGTCGAAGGCCTTCTCATAGTCTATGAAGTTGATGTAGAGGGGGGAGTTCCACTCCAGTGACTGCTCC
>JACVVK020000011.1:3785000-3827500 GCA_018292915.2 Batillaria attramentaria
CGTCCGTCCGTCCGCCTGCCTGCCTGCCTGTCTGTCCGTCTGTCCGCCTGCCTGTCTGTTAGTCTTACGTTGTTTGAAAAGAACTCGCAAGGGGGATGGGTGGGTGTTTTGGAGTTTAACGTCCTTTTCCACCACGTATGGATGATATCAAAGACGGGGCAACGAGAACAAGGCCAGCACAAATAATTACTCGGCCCCCGCCGGAATTCGAACTCACGACCCGAGCATTGAAAGTCCAACGCTCTACCATTCCGCTATCCCGGCTTCCCAAGGACTTGCAAGCTTTACAAAAAACAAACAAACAAACAAACAAACAAACAGCAACAACCACAACAGTGAAAGGTGGTTTGGCTTGTTTCACTTACGCCGAGAAGGATAGGAGAAACTGAGAACCCTGACTGTCACGAAATATTATAATTTATTTTTTGATGGTTACACGAAAGTGGCTCAGCAAAAAGATATCAGCGGAAATCTTTGGCGACTGAATTACTAAACGCAGTGTAAGAAACCCTGCTGATAATCCCGACATAACAAGTCTGAGATCAGACTTAGTCTCAGACTAGTCCACCTTCCGCACCAAGAGTCTCAGAAGGATCCTGCGCATATTCTGGCCTGAGACAATCTCCAACCAGCATCTACGTGGCCAACGCAACCAGGACAGCATGGAAACCATCATCATGCGAAGACGATGGAGATGGGTCGGACACGTCATCCGAAGAGAGCCAGATAACATCACCCGCTCAGCCCTACACTGGACACCAGAGGGAAAGCGAAAACGAGGGCGACCCAAGAACATCTGGCGTCGAACCGTGGAAGGGGAGCTCAAGACCCTCCATCCATCACACCTGGGGAAGCATTCAGAAGCTGGTCCAGAACCGGCAGGAGTGGCGATCCTTTGTTGCTGCCCTACATGCCAGACGGCATAAAGGGCATGAGTGTGAGTGAGTGAGTCTAATCTATCTCCATACAACAGGGCCTCAGGCAAGTCAAATAATTCTCTCTGGTGCAGGGCAGACACGCTGGGTCTTCGTTCGGAATTACCGTTGTAAAGTAGTTCGGCCGGTCTGAAGGACGACAATGTCGGCGTCAATAATAATAATAATAATAATAATAATCGCATTAATATAGGCAATAAAACTCAACGCAAACAGTGCAGCTTTGTAAAGCTGTAAATATGCACAGGGATCTCTTGACCTCTGTCAATAGTGAAACTTTATTGGTGTGTTGCACGGAGATCAAAGCGCTCTCTCTCGCTCTCTCTCTCTCTCTCTCTCTCTCATTGTAAGCATTCGTCACCTCACCTTTCAGTTGCTTGACCTTGCGTGTACGTTCTTACAATTTAGCGGCCCACTACCGACTCACCTTATACATATTCATCCCAGTCAAACGACCCAGTAACCTCGTGTATTGATTACAAATGTGTGTGTGTGTGTGGGGGGGGGGGGGTGCGTGCGTGTGCGTGAGTTCGTGAAAATGTGGACGGGTACTTGTGCAAGAGCCAAACGACCCTTGTTGTTTGACTTCGTTTTGGTTTTAGTGTTATTACTGATTCTAATATTGCTGTTGTGGTTTGTTGTTGTTTTCAGTTGACCGTGTGTCTCATAGCTTGATTGTTTGCATATCTTCTTAGTCTTGTATTTTTTTTTTACTACTTTATTATCTCTTGCGGGGAAATTGGGGCTGCTTCCCCCGGGGGAAGCGCGTCGCCGCGGTGCAGCGCCACCCAGTACTTATCCTATATTTTTTACAATATTACTTTGTTGTCGTTTTTTTTTTTCCAGTTTAAATCTTCTATGATAACTCTGTGTGTGTGTGTGTGGGGGGGGGGGGGTAAGGATTTTCTAGATTGTAGACAGGTCTGCAAACCAAATCTTTTATCCCTGGAAAATAAAGTCTCATTGTCTCCGTCTGTCTCCCTCTGTCTCTTCCCCCTCAGCCCCCCCCCCCCCCCTCTCTCTCTCTCTTCCCGCGCGCGTCAAAGGGCAGAAGGCTGGGAGAGAAAAATGACGTTCATTCAGACTGTATTGATTTCCCGAATGCCCCACTCGTGCCCTCCTCATGAATCTCTTTACCCCAATCCCCTCCCATCACTTCTGTCATCCCTCAGTGCGATTTTCGGGGAGAGAACCCCAGCTGATCGGGGCAATAATTTGGGTTATTATCCTTCTCAGGTTTTGAATACATTTCGGGATGACGCAGTCCAGTTAATATGGAGGAAGAGCTTGCACGTTTTTGGCGATAACTTGTCATAGTATTTGAAGGTTCTGTGGTTCCGTGTGTGTGTGTGTGTGTTGTGTGTGTGTGTGTGTGTGTGTGTGTGTGAGAGAGAGAGAGAGAGAGAGAGAGAGAGAGATGATTCTTGTCATGTGCTGCGCATAATGATTGTGTGTGTGTGTGTGTGTGTGTGTGTGTGTGTGTGTGTGTGTGTGTGTGTGTGTGTGTGTGTGTGTGTGTGTGTGTGTGACAGAGAGAGAGAGAGAGAGATTCTTGTCATGTGCTGCGCATAATGAGTGTGTGTGTGTGTGTGTGTGTGTGTGTGTGTGTGTGTGTGTGTGTGTGTGTGTGTGTGTGTGTGTGTGTGTGTGTGTGTGTGTGAGAGAGAGAGAGAGAGAGAGAGAGAGAGATGATTCTTGTCATGTGCTGCGCATAATGATTGTGTGTGTGTGTGTGTGTGTGTGTGTGTGTGTGTGTGTGTGTGTGTGTGTGTGTGTGTGTGTGTGTGTGTGTGTGTGTGAGAGAGAGAGAGGGAGAGAGATGATTCTTGTCATGTGCTGCGCATAATGAGTGTGTGTGTGTGTGTGTGTGTGTGTGTGTGTGTGTGTGTGTGTGTGTGTGTGTGTGTGTGTGTGTGTGTGTGTGTGTGTGTGTGTGTGTGTGTGTGTGCGCGCGCGCGAGCATGCATTCTCCACAACACAACAAAACAACGACAGTTTGCACACGAACTTTTATTTGCTTGTACACGGTGCCAGTTTGCCGAGTTCCCTATGCATGCATCCTCTGACAAGATCTGAGAGAGTGAGAGAGAGAGAGAGAGAGAGAGAGCGGCTTTATTTTCCGAGGATGAGATAATACTGAGCCGCACAGGTCTCTCTTACCATTAATTTTGTCCTTGCTACACTAACAAACATAAACAAAATGCATCATCATCATCGTCATCACGCACACACGCACACGCGCGCACGCACACACGCGCTCGTGCGCGCGCGGACTATCCCCCACTGGCACGCATAACAGTACATTTCGCGTGCATAACAGTGTACATGCTTACATGAACAATAACAATGTTATCATTTTAAATGCGAGAAATACACATAGAAAAAAAAAAAAAAGAAACGCAGTAAGGGAGAAAAAAAATCAATGGTTAGCAAGAAACATAATAACACACTCAAGTTTAATCTTGAAAAGTTAACAGAGAGAGAGAGGGTGGGGGTGGGGGGTCGTTGTGTCGTGGGAGCAAACAGAGATGAACTGGTTGCTAAGTACGGAATCGACAGTTGGCCGTTATAATGCTGTTGTATGAACCTCTGCTGCGACAAACACCATTAGGCGTACTAGCGATTGTGTTCGATGGTGTTTGTGCTTTTGTGTGCGCGATTCATACAAGACATGACTATTCAGTTCTGGGAGATTGGCTGACGGCAAACTCTTGCCATTGACGCAGTATTCAGATCAAATTTCAGGATGCAGAACATCAGCGTTCGATCTACTCTTTCTGCCAGGCAGTGCACACACACACACACACACACACACACACACACACACACACACACACACACACACACACACACACACACACACACGTAGTGCACTCCATTCAAGACAAGCTGAATAATTTCCTCATCTCTAACAACAAATACGACAAAGAAAAAATTCCAAAAATGAATGAAAAGATCACTTCATCTAATGCATGCAGTGACAAAACGGTCACTCGAGAGACAAAAAGAGACGGAATCAATTCTACTGAGTGCTGTTCTCGGAAAACAACTGCAGCAACCCCTGTCGAAAGAATGGATGAGGTCCTGTCGGGTTGGCTAGCTGGTGAGATGTGAGCGATTCATCAATACTTCATGTACAGACGTTCCCGGGTGGTGGGTACCGTGTCTCTCCGCCCTGAGGGACTATTTTTACACCAAAAGATAACAACGATTCGTGACAATACTTCGGGAATTTGCATACGCCGTGCTGCCCCGTTAACATCCCCTGTAACGCTATGTATGCATAACTTCTATAAAGGTATCCGTAGACACCGTTTACATGTTCATGCTAATAAACTTTAGTAAACATTAGATGACAGCGGCTTCCTTTTGCACAATTCTACCACAATGTCTGATCACTGACAGGCACGCTTTGGGGATAAGCCAAAACGGCACAGCTGCAAGTGATAAGATAATGCTGAATGCAGCGGTTTTGTGTGGTACGTCAAGTTGATATTGAGGACGCCCAAATCTTCCTTGACAGCTACGATGACTCCCTCTGGCGTAATCGTGTGTGTGTGTGTGAGGAGAGGGGATTGTTGCTTGTAACGGTGGTCCGATTAAGGAGGGGGGGGGGTGTAGAGGGGAGCGACTTTGGGAGGGATCGTTGGGGGGGAGGGGGCACCTGGGTTCTCAAGGCTGCAATACAATCTGCTTGCCTGGAAACTGATACGTGGATGGGGAACGCTGTGTTGCATCTACGTCGCAATAAGATCACCTGCCGAATCACGTGCATGTAGAAAGTTGTTGTTGTGTATTGTTTTTTGTCTGATATCAGGCCGAACTATCCGCACCCCGCTCGGTCAAGCTTATTATACCCCAAGGTCAAGTTTACTGACGAAAGTGATTTGCAGCTGAGGCCCTGGCCTACCATGTCCTGAAAGCTATGCAGCAGTTCTGTTGTTACATAGCCTTTCAGCCACACTGTGTGTCATGTGTGAATCGCGTGCATGCCGTCGGCCTCGACACGCGGAAGCAAGATAACGGTACAGGTTTGACAAAGGTGCAGTCAACACGCTGACGCATTGGTGCGTTATCCGCCACCTTGACCTCAGACTGATTACATTTTTATCCACTCGTCACAAAAAGTAATGGACCACCTAGTAATTTTGAATGGGGAGCCGGGATAGCCGAGCCAATACTAGTACTGCTAGTACACGTACTCCTATTGCTACCAATAATAATAATGATAATAATGATGCTCAGGTTTTGTGTTCGAATCCCGTGTTGGAGGCACAAATTGTAGGCTGGTTCTTTCCTCTTTTCCCAGCCTTTGATATCACCCTAATGTGGCTGAAAAGACGTAAAACACTTAAACAATCAATCAATCAAACAAACAATCAGACAACCAACCAACCAACCAACCAATCATTTAATCGATCAACCAATCAGATTGACGCTCCCATATTTAAATTAAAACAGGGTGAGTCAATTGATTTTGAGGTAACTTATCATCTTAAACTAGATTTCAGGGTTCAAGATTCAAGCAACTGTATCTTCAATCTTGACATGTTGTTCATGATCATGTTTTATAACAATTTTAAGGAAAACCTTAAGCAAATGAGCTCATAACCGTTCTCTTTCAAGGCGACATCTGATGGCTTTTGAACAATAATTCACAATTGATAAGGTTTTGCGACAAGCACAGTTTGCGTTAAAAGGAATTTAAAAGAAAACGTTGCCTCTTATTTCCTCTCCACAGATACTCAGCCGCCTACATCTCCTGCCCAATCCCGGATTCAAGAGATCCTTACGCCGTGTCCGTGACAAATGTCAACTGCTCAACTGACGTCACAGAGCCAACGAACGTACTTCCGGTACATGTGGCAAGGGGGATCACCAGAAACTTTACCGTCTGTGTGACCGCCCTTAACTACAAGTACAGTCGTGCCAACGAACTGGTTGAGATGATCGAGCTGAACAGACTCCTCGGAGCGGACAAGTTCGCGTTCTACGTCAACTCCATCGGGCCCAACGTGGAGAAGATTCTGAGGTGGTACGAGGCGCGTGGAATTGTGGACTTGATCGACTGGAAGCTGCCCGTGGTGGTAGACCACTGGCCTCCTGGGAAAAAGAAGGTACGTGTTATATCCCCCCCACCACCACCACCACCCACCTCCGCCACCATCTCATGCCCATCGATCCCTTGTACAGTATTTGTATTGAGGGCGAGGACGAATACCAGAAGTATGAAAGTTCGGGATGGTGGCGGTGAAGAGGGGTGGGGGTATGGAAGAAAGAAAACGGTTTTTTGAGAAACAAGTTGATGCCGAACTGCCCACCCTGTTCTTTCGAGTAATGCTATTGGGAAAAAAAAAGTTTTTTTTTTTGTATTTGTGTTTCTTATGATCACATTACCGTGGTAAGTGAGATTCGGGCTGCTCTCCGGGGGCAGCGCGTCGCCACAGTACAGTGCCAACCATTCTGTTTCTGTTTCTTGCATGCATGTGTCTGACTGCTTTCCAGTCCTCAGCCCCTCCCATATGGAATGTGTTGTTAACGTGAAAACTTGAGATATAAGTATGTTCTTTCTTGTACGTGGCACCCTTCATTCGGGCCGATCGTTGGGGGAGTGTCTCCGGGTACTCCGGCTTCCTCCCCCTCTGCTTTGGAAATGTTCAGTCCACAAAATTTGAAAATAAATGCAGTTCTAAATTCTGAAACTTAAATTGCTGAGCTGACCCTTCGCACCACGTGATTGTAATGTGTTGATGTCCAGTGTGTGAGAAGAATGCGTGTGATTCACGTGAGCGTGCGTGATGGGTTCAGCTCGCGGCGCTTTGAGCCAATTCAAGAAACTGGGGTAAAGCGTCTACACAATACTCATTATTATTAGTAGTATTATTATTATCATTATTATTATTATTATTTGTGAGTGCATGCGTACACGAAGGTGACACAGGCACCCTAAACGATTCTGCACGTAAATTTAACCCGATTTGGCTTTTTTTAAAAATCCCACCAAATTCCTGCCCACCGGCGTTATTCAAAATGTTTCCCCGTTAGGAAAACGGTTGTAGCGCCTTCTGTATACTTTTCCTCCCCTCTCCCACGACACCCCCCCCCCCCCCCGCCCCAATCTATAATCTCTCTGGCTTGCACCACAAACCCACAGTTTACTTTTTATTACGAACCACAACTGCAGTAGACATTTTCATATTTGCTCGGCCGCTCGAAGAGCCGTCTTTTTGCATTTTTCACAAGTTTTACCCCAGCGACGTAAAGAACACAGAAACACATTGATTTTCCTTCATATCCAGCCCAACGCGGCTATTTCCCAAGCAGCAGGAGACGTGAGCATAGAGGCGTATGAGACAACTCCCATCAGAGACGCCGCTTGATGTCTTAAGTGTTATTTCGGCATAAAAAAGCGTGTGACCGTAGAAGAGGGACAGCAACAAAACAAAAACAAAAAAAAAAAAAAAACAAAAAAAAGAAGAAGAAAGAAAGCAAGAAGATAAAAAGAAAGAAAGCAAGAAGATAAAAAGAAAGAAAGACGGGAAAAAAGAAACGAAGGAAAAAACCCAACAAAACAAGAAAGAACAAAACAAAACAGACAAACAACAAAAAAGAAGAAAGCAACAAAATAGGGGCAAACAGAAAGAAACAAAAAAAGAAAGAAAGAAAGAAAAAAGAAAGAAACAAAAGAAAAGAAACGAAAAAAAAAAGAAACAAAGAAAACAACAACAAAAGACAGTTCAGAACGCCTATAGTGCGCCAAAGAAAGTTTTATTCCGCAGTTATAAAAATGCTCCCTTTCAGGTATGACATATTAATTTCTGTATTAGGCATTTGAAAAGAAGAAAGAAAGAAAGAAAGAAGAGAAAAAAAAATGAAAAAGACAACAGTTCAGAACGCCTTTGGCGCACCGTATGTAGTTATCAAAGTGCTCCTTATCAGATGTGACGGATCAATTTCTGTAGGAGGCATCAGTGCGGTGCGTATTGAATTTCCAGTTGTGCAGTCTTCACCCAAAGCCTGTCTTATCCTTTATTTCGATCGCGCTTAAGAATTTTAAAAAGTGTTTTTGTTCATACCTTTCCGCCACACTTCCCCTTTCCGTCCACCCACATTCAGTTAATGTAAACTCAAGTTCAGTCAGTCAGTCAGTCAGTCAGTCTCAGTCAGTCAGTCAGTCGTCCGTCAGTCTTGGGAAGTGAGATGAAGTGCGTGTTTGAGTGTTTAACGTCCTTAAATTTCCACCACATACGGGTCATATCAAAGACAAGGCGAGAAGAGGAAATTTAGGTGTGGTGGACATAATAAGCAAATTAGATAATACAGGTCAAAGAATACAAACACACGAGGCCTCAAAATGCCTGTATATTCCCTATTAGCCTCAGGCATCATAGTCACCCCCAAAAAATGATTCAAATCTAGTTACAAAAATTACCATGCACTGACCATTCAAGGGCACGCACCCGACAGGAACTTTTAAAATATTTGAATGTCTCCTTTCCGCTCAGGCTCCACTTGAGTAATGCTAGTCTACTTTCCCGAAGAGCCACTTCACGTAAATCCACTCGCATCACCTTTGCCTCTCGTGCGCAAAAAAAAAAAAAAAATCCCAGCATAACTTGCAGGTTTCATCTTCTTGCAACCCCCTGGCATGCACCTTGCCCTACGAAATACAAAACTCCAGACAATCACGCTTTTTCATGACAACAAAAATCACTGCAAACTAGCACACTCGCCAAACAGGAACCTTAAAAAAATATATATATAAATAAAACACCAAACATGACCCCACGCTCAATTACAGTCCGTACGCCACAGTGTTGGATAATGTAAGGATGAC
This sequence comes from Batillaria attramentaria, assembly GCA_018292915.2. Taxonomy (NCBI): domain Eukaryota; kingdom Metazoa; phylum Mollusca; class Gastropoda; family Batillariidae; genus Batillaria; species Batillaria attramentaria. The sequence goes on from JACVVK020000011.1 coordinate 3,793,773, forward strand.
ACGCCCTTAAAACGCATCTGTTCACATCAGACTTCACATAAATGATTCAGCCCGTTCCCATCACCAACCCGTTGTCTTTGCAGTGTGTATGATGGATGTAGGTGTGTATCGGATGTTGGTATGTATGTAGGTGTCAGTGCTTGTATGCATGTCTGACTGTATGTCTGACTATGTATGTACGCTTTTTATTCGCATTTATTTAGTTGATTATTTATCTATTACTCAGTTTATGTGTTTATTTATCACCCTTTGTATACATTTGTAAAGCGCCTAGAGCCCCGGCTCTGGAGATTTAGGCGCTATAGAAATCCTCATTATTATTATTATTATTATTAAATGTCTGTCACCTTGTTTCAGCCGGAGGTGCACTACTTCGCCAGCTGGCCTCTCACAACGACTGTCTGAACCGGACAGCGAGGCGTCAGCCGACATACGCTGTGTATGAGGATCTCGACGAGTTCATCATACCCAAGAAACACAGCAACTGGCAAGAACATGCTACGTGACGTGGAGGCCAAGCGGCATGCGCCTAGCAAGGCTTCCTATTCAGGTGCGTGTTCTTCAGGAAGGACTGGCCGAGCAACGCAGAGAACTACCCGGGGAGAGACGTGGCTGACAAGTTCAGGTGAGCGAGCGTGCTGCTGTTGCTGTAACTCCTCTGTAATGTTTCCTTCTTCTTCTTCTTCCTCTACATAAATTGTAGCGTTCTAAGATTTCTTCCCTGATTGTTTGGACCTGCTCTTAGTAGCAATGATAATAACAACAACAGCAACAACAGTGCCATGACAGTGACAACGACAACGGCAACGTTAATGAAGCGACGACAACTACAATCACAGTGACACCGACAACAATCAAAGTCAAGAACAAAGAGGACGACACGGACAACAACAGTGACAACAACAAGGACAACGACAGTGACAACAATGACAACGACAGTGACAACAACAATGACAACGACAACGACAGTGATAATGACAATGATTCCGTATATATATGACAACAGTGGAAGCTACATAAAGGTCAGTTTTCTAACTTGCCGTTGCTACGAAGAGACACTAAAACGCCCTGATCGTGCACCACGAAATAAAGACTGTGCAAAACCTCAGTTCAGCTCCATTAACCTCCCCACCCTGGGGATTCTGGAGGTGGCGTTGGGAGAAGGCAGAAAGACTGGGCCCACAGAGAATCTCCTGATGATCAGGCCTAAAGTATTTAAAACGAAAAATCGAACGTGCTTCTTGGCCGATACGGCTGCTCAGTAATGCACCGCCATTCAAAGTCGGACGAACTATGAACTGAGACGCCGCGGGCGACATTGTTTGCACCATCATGCATCTTTATTCTGCTCCGCTTTGCTTTGGCGTGTGTGGGTGTGAGAGTGGATGTGCGCACTAAGTAGATTAGCAAGGACAGTTTCAAAGACAGGACTTTACACCTCACCTTTTAGCCTTGTAAAATAAAAGCTTAATTCCATTTGATGATGATGATGATGACGTTTGTTTGTTTTACTAATTATTATTTTATTTTATGTATTTATTTTTTTTTTATTTTTTTTTTTTATTATTTATTTATTTTATTTATTTTTTTTTTTTGGGGGGGGGGGGGGGGCGTATATTGTAGTCTCATTTATTAAATGTTTATCAGTTGTGTGTTCTACTAGTATGCGGGCCAGAATTGCAGTTTCCCATAATTATTTGGGATCAATAAAGTATTCTGTGTTCTGTATGATGATGATGATGATGATGATGGAGAATTGATACAGCGCACGGCTCTATCCTAGTGTAATGGTCACGGTGCATAATGAGAAGTTGTAAGGACAGGAGGGAGACAGAAGTGCAGATTGTTAACGGAGGGATGGCTGAAGAGATGAGCCTTCAATCAGCCCCGGAAAGTAGTCATGTTAACTGCCTGTTTCACGGAATGAGGACGAGGAAGGAATGAGGAAGGGGTTCACATTACATTCTTGAAGCGTGCGTGTGTGTGGTGTGGTGTGTGTGTGTGTGTGTGTGTGTGTGTGTGTGTAACGTCCTTTTCCATCACATATAGGTGATATCAAAGACGGGGCAAGCGAATGGGTGTTGGGGAGTTTAACAAAGGGTGATATCAAAGACGGGGCAACGATGAAGAAGCCAGCACAAATATTTGGCCCCAGCCGGGATCGAACTCAAGACCCGAGCATTAGAAGTCCAACGCTCTACCATTCGACCACCCCGGCTCCCCGGGGCAAACGAGAAAAGGCCGGAACAAATATTTGACCCTAGCGGGGATTCGAACTCACGGCCCGAACATTGAAAGTCCAACTGAATTCTTGAAGCATCGTGTGACAAAAGCAAATTTCTAGTTAAATTTCTAACTGGACAGTAAAGCTGGTTGTTTTGTATTGATTCATTTCATTTCTCTTTCCAGGTCCGTCGTGCTTTCCACAGACAAGCGTGAGCCCAACCCGTTCCGACATGGCCAGCGAGCCAAGTACATGGTGGACCCTGAAGGCGTGCAGATCGTTGGCATCCACAACATCTGGTCCTACAGGGGACAGCACGACCCAACAATGTTCAGCAGAGCGACGCTTTGCTGCATCACTACAGGAACTGGGAGAATCCCAAGGATGTCGAGCGCGCTGTGAGAGATACGGACATGTACAGGTTCAGGGAGGCTCTGCTGAGGCGGTTGGAGGCGAGATGGCGTGAACTGCCTGATGTTCCTCTGGATATTCCTATTGAATCTTATGGACAGGTTTAACACTTTCACCACCAGACTGCCCGGCGCACTCTGCACGCAGTTGAAGGAAGTTAAGGAACTGGCTGAACTTCCTTACACTCAGTTACAGACACAAAGTCCGGCGTACCGTCCTGAACTGCATGGCATTCCACTTGACTGTCCTACGTACAAGATTAAAATTAACACTTCCATTACCAGACGTAGTGTCCGGCGCACTATGCACACAGATGGTGAAAACTGCTTGAAGTTCCTCGACATTCCCATCGCTTCCTGCGGACAAGTTTAACACGTCCACCACAAGACGCACTGCTCGCCGGGGCACCGCCGGATCGCCTGGCGTCACGCACTGCTAGCGCCAGCTTGCATGGAGTCGCGACAACAGCGGACCAGTTTAACACTCCCAGCACCAGATTGCCCATCGTTGCATGCTACGGACAAGTTTAACGCTTTGACTACCAGACGCACAACGAGACGCACTGCCAGGCGCATTGCGCACACACCGCTAGCTTGCCTGACGTCACGTACTGCCGGTGTCGCTTGTTTGGAGGGGAAAAGCTGTCTGTGAGATGAGCATTGTTACTAAATCAGCGATATCTTGTGAACCACTGAAATACTAGCAGTCTGCTGTAAAGTCGAGAACTGTCTGTGTCAGCGTAAGTGTTAAACGGTGTGATGACCGAGTTTCGTCACTGGACTATTCTGTGGGCGACATTAGCTGCCATATCGGGTTATACGAAAACCAAGATCAGGATAAAAGGAATTATCACCAACACCATTAACGGGCTGTCCTCAGTGATACTCCTTGCGACGAGACGTTGACGCAGGCCGACGACAGTGAAATTTATTCCAGATTGATGTTGTCGACCACCCTGCTACTCGGGGGGGGGGGGGGGGGGGGGACAGGGAGTTGGAATAGCCGAATGGTAGAGCGTTGGACTCTCAATGCTTGGCTCGTGAGTTCGAATCCCGGCTGGGGCCAGATATTCATGCTGGCCTTTTTCTCGTTGCCCCGTCTTTGATATCACCCATACGTGGTGATAAAGGACTTTAAACTACCAAACACCCACCCCCTCCTCGGGGGACATGGTGGTTGGACATGCACTGGTGCTGTAGCCAATCATATGTCGTAAATGCTTGCAGTATTACTAGTCATTGCGTGTATTACTGCACGTCATGGACGGTATGTGGCGTTAATCAGCATTACTGTGAATGTTGGTTTCTGCTGTTGATATTGTTGAAGTTCTTCTGTTCATTGGAATGAGATAGAACACTATTTTGTAAACATGATCATGTGTACATTTCAAACAAAAAAGCATTATATATCTGCCAAATAAGTCGTCTTGGATTGGGCACATGCGATTGTAACACACACATCCGGGGCCCAAGTCGGACATGAAAGGGTGTCGAACGACACTGCAACGTGCGTCTGGTCCAACAGTTGAGTGCAATATAGTATTCAGACGATTGTTTTTGTCCCCCACCCCCCTCAACTCCTCGCCAGCTGCAGTGGTGTTCCTCCCAGGTCATGGGTTGAATCCACGGAGGAAAGACAGTTGTTGTGAGGGTTTTTGTTGTTGTTGTTTTAGCTTTTCGTTAATATTAGGTGTGTGTGTGTGTGTGTGTGTGTGTGTGTGTGTGTGTGTGTGTGTGTGTGTGTGTGTGTGTGTGTGCGTGCGACTGGATTACTATTTTTATAGGGATGTTTCGCTAAGGTTCTAGTAGTGTGAAGGTGTTAGTTTGTAACAAATGTGTTATATGTATTTACTGACTCACTCACTTGTTACTTTTCTTACTTGTGTAAGTGGATCGGTATATCTGAGGTGGTTGTGCGCTGGACCCTAGATCAGAAGTTGTGAGGTTCGAATCCTGGCGTAGCAAAAATATAAAATGAAAAAAATAATTGGACAGGCCGTTTTCCGGTGGTCACGTCACCCACTCATAAATTATTATTCTGAACAAAAAGCAGCCACCCGCCACAAACAACAACAACAACACCAACACCACCACCACCAACACCACCACTAACAACACCAACACCACCACCAACACCGACCACCAACAACAACAACCACACACACACACACACACACACACACACACACACACACACACACACACAACACTTCACAATACAATTATAATTTTATTCTTAAACGTCGTGTTGACTGTATAATTATAATACATGTATGTGAACGCCCTTGCATTGGAATGACTGTTGATTGTACATGTACACTTTACTCTTTCGAATTGCCAGATTTTGTGCAATTGGTGCTTGCAATTCGGTGTCTTCCCAATGTTTGAACAAACTATTTTTGCGTGTGTTTGCAGCTGAATTTTTGTCCCAAAGATGTACAAAAGAACAGACATTTGTCGTTGCTTTCCAATGTCATTTTGACGATGCATGAAAACTTGGATAAGTACAAACTAGTGCTGATAAGAGAGAGCGTCACGCTTCACTGAACTAATACTGAAAAGCATTTATGACTCACGTTTGTGACCATTCCAAACACAAGAAATTGTAAATAGAAATTGCACCTCAGGGGAAGCAACCGATACCTGATTACTCTTTGGTTTTCTCCCTTCATTCTTCATAAATGAAGCATAAAATTTCATTTAGCTAATACAACCTTGACCTTGAGTCGAGAAAAAGACTGTCTGGAGAAGTCTTATATTATCACTGTCTGTCATCAAGTAAAATTTGGTGCTTCTGGTTTTTGAAGTTCCAGAGAAAATGCCAACGTTAATGTTTGTCGCAGAAAAACAGAGGACAGACTGACAGACGATAGACTCGCTTTATTACATACTTGAATCAAAACTCCCAACTCTCGGGATTTCCCGGTACCGCGAGAGCGGGAAACGGGACTTGGCAAACACGGGAAAACTCGCCACTCACGACTAGTCTGTAACAGCGTGTGACCATCTCTTCCTTATCGGTTCTTGGTGTGTAATATATATATGTTACTTCTCTGACCTGTTTGTGTTTCACGCTTGCAGCATTGTAGCTAAATGACCTCATTAAGAGAATGTTATGAGATATTGTATCATGACGTTTGTTGTCAGGTGAGGTTGTGATATACTGTGACAAGTCCCTTAAAAGATTGTGACGTTTGTGTATGTATTATGTGATAATTAGCTCTGCTTCTGCAAGTATTTTTCCGATTCATTTGTCGTGGCATATTAATTCTAATTTCTTGTCATGAACAATCATGATGCGAAGAAAAACAATCAATGGTTTTCTTGATTTGATAAAATTCTGTTCTTTCCACTACCCCCCGCGCCGCCCCCCCCCCCTCCTCTCTGACCCCTCCTCCCCGACCCCCACCTTCTTACACACAGACCCCCCCCACCCCCCCCTCTCTCTCTCTCCCAGGTGTGTAGCCTAATTAAGCGGCATTGACTGAATGCATCTAACTCCTGAGAAATAGAAAATGTTCTTCTCTCTCTCTCACACACACACACACACACACACACACACACACACACACACACACACGTTGCATAACACACGCTCAGTGGTAGCCGGAACACCCTTACAACATAACCAGAAAACATAACAAAGCAAAAACGGCGTACTTTGTTACTGTCGTTTCTGACTCTATTCCCGCACACGGGCGAGCAAAATCGATTCTTTCGCCATTCACAGCACTGCGGGCTTTGTCCATATCTTGATTCAGCAAACAAAGCACAATTTGCGCTCTCACACTTCAGTCCTGTTAATATTTTATTTTGGATCACCAGACAAGCACGTAAAAGGGATTTTCTTCGGTTAAAGTGTCCTTTCAGTGACACTAATACTCATTCGTATTCGAGTGTTTTGAAGAATATTTCCATGACAAGATTATCGATCAGATTTTTCCATTGATCTCATGGACTCTCATCTCGCGCGCGCGCGCGCGTGTGTGTGTGTGTGTGTGTGTGTGTGCAACCATGGTGATAGCAGAAGCCTATGTGAAGTCGTGTGCTGAAAGTTAATAATAAGCTAGCTCACATCACTGACATAACGGTGTTAACTTGCCAGTTAGGCATTTCGGTCACTCTCGCTCACGCACGCAAATATGGCCAGAGGCCGCCTACAGGCCTGAAGAACTGCACCGCTGGTGGAAAACAATGACATGTAGATAATAATAATAATAATGAGTATTATATAGGCGCTTTACCCAATTTCATGAATCGGCTCAAAGCGCCGCGAACTGAACCCAACACGCACGCTCACGTGAATCACACACATTCTCTCACACACCGGACATAAACACATTACAATCACGTGGTGCGAAGGGTCAGCTCAGCTATTTAAATTTCGGAATATAGAATTGCATTTATTTTTCAAATTTGGTGGGCTGAACATTTCCAAAGCAGAGGGGGAGGAAGCCGGAGTACCCGGAGAGAACCCCCGACGATCGGCCCGAATGAACGGTGCCACATACGAGAAGGAAACATTCTTTGCCCCGAGTGGGACTCGAACCCCTGACCTCTCGCATTGGTGACAGGTCTCTTAACCACTAGACCACCGACCGCCCCGTCTACGAAGACTATGGCTCATAGTTGTTAATTTGTTAGTCATCTTAATTGTTACCCTTAATTCTGTTCTACATAGTTAATGTGAGGCAATGTCTATTTCTTAAATTGTGTTTTAGCCAATGACCGAGTATGTGAGTGTGTAACGATGTATACATGTATGTCGATTTTGTATTCCCGTGGTATGTTCGTGTATACATGAGTATTAATTAAGAGGAGCAGACAAACTCTTCTTTGTAACTAAGAAGCGAATAAATTTATCTTATCTTGTAAGCTATCAACACGGGCTAATGCTACCAATTTTATGTTCACAGATCTTTCTGGGCTGTTTTCGTGGTATCTATCATCACACCGCTTACAAGTACAGTATGCTCCACTTATAGCGGCCATGGGTTATACCGGACTCCGTTTATACCGACATAGAAAATCATTTTCCGGCCGAGGGCCGTTAAAAACTCATCGGTTATAGCGGCCATCGGTTTACACCGGACATCGGTTTCACCGGACACGTTTTCACGTCCCCAGGATCCCTTTTCTCCTGATATATCGGACGGCGCAGTCGTTGCAGTCACCGGTTATACCGGACACCACTATTCCGGTCATGTTTTTTTGTCCCACCTCCGCTTATAACGGACGCAGCGCGCGTGCAACAAGGCACGAACACGGACTGCTGCGTGAATCTCGAGAAACGATGACCTAATTCTAGGAAAATTGCTCGCGTTAGCTTCAGGTCAAGTTTCGGTTTTGATTTTTAACCACGCATGGTCTGTTGGTTTTGGGTGCGCGCGCGCGCGCGCGCGCGTGTGTGTGTGTGTGTGTGGTGTGTGTGAATACAACAACGTTTTACAGTGAATTTTATTTTATTTTATCTCATTGGTTGATCAATGTCAGTTCAATAGTTGTTTACAAATTTGATTTAAATTATCTTGTAAATACTAAAAGATACACACGCACGCACGGACGCGCGCACACACACACACACACACACACACACACAGGGAGAGAGAGAGAGGAGAGGAAATGTCTTCAATCCGGAAAATGTCCATTATGTACGGAAAAATCGGCTATACCGGAAATTTTCCGTTATATACGGATACATCGGATTTAACGTCCACCAGGACGAAAGTGTGTGTGTGTGTGTGTGTGTGTGTGTGTGTGTGTGTGTGTAAGCCAGGGGCAGCCCGTGTATGATGCTGCACATTATATGTTTGTAGTTAAATGTATGTGTGAAGGCATGTTGCGCGTGTTTCTGGGTGAGAGTGTGTATCGATTGTAAGGCGCCCTGAGCTCCCGCGAAAGCGAGGGCGTCCCTTAAGTACCCATTTTATTTCTTATTATAATAAAAGTGGGGAAGTGCTTGCTAAATATTTGTGTAATTTTGAATGTAAACAAACAAGTAAATAAACAGTAGAAACATCGCTTAACAGCATTCGTTACCCGAAACTTCGTGCTCTGCTGATGCTACAAGTATTAGTTGTTACTTTTGGTGAAAAACGCTGATATGTATCTTCTGGCAAACTCACATTTTGTTTTAAATTCTGAATTTATGCATAAAAAAAACCCGGGGAGCCGGGGTGGCCGAATGGTAGAGCGTTGGACTTCTAATGCTCGGGTTGTGAGTTCGTATCCCGGCTGGGGCCAAATATTATTTATTTTGTGCTGGCATTTTCGTCGTTGCCCCGTCTTTGATATCACCCGTATGCCGTGGAAAAGGACATTAAACCCCCAAACATCCACCCGCACATAAACCCACTTATGACTATGTGTATTGTGAACACGCTATCATGATTTGGTAACAGGACGGAAGCGCCATTAACCTGAAGAGGACTTAGGCCCTTTTACCATAAAATGGCGGGAGCGATGTTGAAGGTAACGCATCTTCTATCATCCAGACACGTTGCAACTGGCGAACAAACGTTAGTTTACAATTTAATCAGCATTTCTTGTTCCAATTATAAAGTGTCTGTTCACTCATCCGATCCATTAAGTATGTGTGTGGATGGATTTTGTTTCACTGCACTGAAAATTCCTCACTGAAATTCTCAGACGTGAGAAAAATTTGTAAGCGAGTGCCATCTGCTTTTGTGTCTGCAGTTATTTTCGTCAGCGCGTTTCGCGTTATGTGGTGAGCACACTGGAACGTCTTGTTACAATCGCTGTCTTTTTCTTATCATTGTTTTTTGTTTGTTTGTTTATCATTTTGTTTTGTTTGGTTTTAGTGTGTGTGTGTGTGTTGTTGTTTTTGTTTGTTGTTGTTGTTATTGTTGTCTTGAGTGTTTTTTGTGTTTCTTGTGGTTTTTTTTTTTGGGGGGGGGGGGATGGGGGGGGGGGGGATGGGGGGGGGGTTGCTCTTGTTGGTTTTCTATTTTTCTGGAGAGTTGGGTTCCATAAGCACGATGCAGCTCTGTGTTGTGTTGTGGTGGTGAAGGTTAAAAGGTTCAAAACAGAGAAACTTTGACATAAGTAAAAGGATGTTCATAGAGGAAGTGCTGGTTTTGGTGGTGGTGACAGTCCTGGGGATGAGGGATGGTGTGTGTGTGTGTGGGGGGGGGGGAGGCTCTACTTCGGCTTTGTGCAATAAATCACTTATTTCCCCTTTGTGTTAAGTTCATTTGTCAACTTGAATTCCCTTCCCTTTTGTACAAATATAGTCTAACTGTACTTTTCTTATCACACAAACAGCATGTTCTGTATCATTTGGTAAACTGCACATGTTTGTATTTCAAATAAAATGCTCATGTTCGATATTATTTTGATTTTGTTCACATTTTCAGCAAATGTTTATGTGAGAACGTCTGACTTTGTGGCAATTCTGGTGATTAATTACTGTGTTAATCTGCTATGTACACTAGTGGGTATTTTGTGTACTAATGTCATGAGCACTACTTCTTCCAGTGGAGACAAAGATCGACAGACTGTCAATACATCTATATTTGTCTTTCTCCAGCAAAAGTATCATGTGAAAAAGTTTCTTAATTTCATCCAAAGGAATAATTTTTCAAATATGTCTTTCTGCTGCTCTTTTGTCTACGGAAATAAATATTTAATGTTTGTGAAATAGTGTGTGTGTCTCTGTGTGTGTGTGTGTGTGTGTGTGTGTGTCTGTGTGTGTGACACAACAGTCCATACCATGATCACATCATACAAAAGCCAGCCATGCAATCACAAAATAATGTAAAAGACCCAGAAGATGATTCATTTCAGAACCTTCTTCTCCCCCTTTCCTTCTTGTTATTTTTTTGTCATACATACACAACAGAGAAAAAAGTGTATATCACAGATTAAACAAAAGTAAATATCGCATGAAAATCACTTACATGCAGGTATAATTTAAAAAAAAAGAAAAACAAAGTTATTGTGTAAGTGCACTTTCAACAAAATGAAGACAGTAAAGATAAAGTGTTTGGATTTTGATTGTTTTGATAATATCATAAATCTGGTTTAAGCCATAATTATGCGAAATATGCAGATTAGGCTTTGGCTGAGTTCAAAATCCTGATCGATGACTGTTTACCCTGACACCAAAGGAAGCCCGAATCAAGGGGAACAACCACTACTCAAGACCCTGGGACAGCGCACAGTGCATTCCCTTGATACAGTGGCTACACAGAAACTGTCGAACTAGATTTTCGGAATTATCAATGTACACGTTAAAGTTCACATACAGTACGATGGTTGATTAGGAATGTTAATTATTTATACACTGCGCCATGGATTCCCTTTGACAGTATTACCTGTGAGCAATGAGACTGTGTGTGAGTTTGGCCAGTGTAATTTTTGTGAATAATTATGTTCAATGTGTTGTATAAAGCATCTCATACATATCAACATCATGTTTCAATCTACGTCTCTGTAAACATAAAAATAGACTGCAACTGTGTGTGTGTGTGTGTGTGTGTGTGTGTGTGTGTGTGTGTGGTGTGTGTGTGTTTGTACAACTTACTAATTCTGTTAATACGTAACAATATGTTAGTAAATGGGTGAGCATTTAATGGGCGCAGGCAGTTGAGGATGATTTGCAAGCTCCACGTGCTTCAGTATGTGGCAGACACTTGTAACCAACCAGCTAGGCCCCATGTCAAATTATAGTTTGACTGTCAAACCGTCCTAAATATCCGCGGCCTTTCACACATGCAAATTACCGTCAATATCATTAGCATTCACTTCTTTCTCTCAAATATCTTAAAAAAAAAAAAAAAAAAGCACTTCCTATGACTTCTTTAGCTCTTTGTCCAGCACACACAGCTGCTTGAGAAATCCGTCATTAGGAAAGATTTCACGTTTCTCACGTAATGTTCGGACAGCGTCCAGAAGTTGGTAGTCTTGGTGAAGCATCAGATACGCCAGGATAACTGTGGCTGACCGACTGACGCCTTGTTGGCAGTGGACATACAGAACACCTGCGGAACGGAAAAGGAAAGTATGTCTTGCGTCCTACTGAAAGATATTATGCTAGCTATGGTATCAGGAAAAGGAGACTTTCTTGGCAGATGGTCATCTCAGTTTAAGTTTTCAAAATTTTATTCATTTAAAATAATATGATGTATATATATTAATGTAAAATATGTTCATTCATTCATACAAATGCACAATCATTACCACCATATATACCTTCCTTCCTACCTGCTAATGTAGATACATGTACTTACATATAAACATAGTGTATACACATACATGTACTTACATACATAGTGTATACACATACATGTACTTACATACACAGTGTATACACATACATGTACTTACATACACAGTGTATACACATACATGTACTTACATACACAGTGTTACACATACATGTACTTACATAGTGTATACACATACATAGTGTATACACATACATGTACATACATGTATACATAGTGTATACACATACATGTACTTATATGTATACATACATGTGTACTTACATAGTGTATACACATACATGTACTTACATACACAGTGTATACACATACATGTACTTACATACACAGTGTATACACATACATGTACTTACATACACAGTGTATACACATACATGTACTTACATACACAGTGTATACACATACATGTACTTACATAGTGTATACACATACATACATGTGTACTTACATAGTGTATACACATACATGTACTTACATACAAGCATAGTGTATACACCCGATGTAGTACATACATGTATAGGTCAGTACACACAAACATTTCTGTAATTACTATAACGTAAAGTGTACCAGCTGTTATCTCTTAAAAGCCCATGCCAAAATCACAATTTTACATGAAATCCTCCGATCACTAGATGCCACTTGAAGCCACTATTATGCAATCTACAGTGGTCTCAGGACTGGTGGGGAATAGTGGCTTGAAGTGGCTCCTGTTGGTGTGCAGTGGCTTGTTCTTTTTCACAAATTTTATCATATACTGGGCAGGTGGTGGTGGGGCTCGGACTGTTAAGAGTTAGGAAGACATTGTAACAAACAGGGATGGAGGTAGGGGGGGGGGGGGCGGAAGAGTTGGAGAATCAGTAAGAGAAGCGCAAGTACCGTAATTTTTTTTTTTGGGGGGGGGGGGGGGGGGGTGAATCAGTAAGAGGGTTCTTGCGCTAAGCACAAGTACCACTGCGGAAGTAGTGGGGGGGGGGGGGTTGTTTTTGTTTCTTGGTTGTTGGTTTTTTTCCTTCATTTTCCCGTGTGTTTCTATAAGTTTTGGTTTATTCATTCTTGTACTATTCTGACAAATATATGCTTATGGTAAAGCAAGTTATATTGTGACATTGAGGGATAGAAGTACTTAGTGTGCTGCCAAACACAAAATTATATAATTATTACCCTGACACTAATATAGAAACTTTTCAAGCTCACCTCCATTCTGCCGTGCCTTCTGCATGAACTCTGCTGGCGGGCGGAGGTGAGGTAAGATCTTGTAGGTCATGATGTCTAGGGCAGGAATACCATGAAAAGTAATGTCCGCTTCCTGATAGTACTCTGGACTTGTGTCAATTTGATTGTACTTGCTGCCATGAGCAGCGTTCACCACGTGAGTAACTCCAAGGGACTTCAGAACATCTGGTTTGCGAGCCACAGACCTGAAGACATGAAGCAAAACATGTACAATACATCTGAGAGAATTTGGCTGGGTGTTCGGTTGTTAAATTATTATTATTATTATTACATGTTTATTATTCTGTCCAACAAAGGAAGGGTGAAATGAATGACTGGGCAGTAAAAATAACTGTTCTCAAAATGCGGCAGGCTAAAAATCGTGAAAGGTAGCTCTGGAGAAGGTGAATTCCCATTTATCTCAAAGTAAAAAGGCCTCAAACGAGATGGTTTAGGAGATAGTCATCATTACATCCGTCCACACATACACACACAGACACACGTCTCACAACTCCCGCCAAAAAGAACGCAGCAGCATAGTGTGCACGTAAGGTGTCTATGACGCAGATTTCGTTACGTCACTGTGTGCGTGAAAGTATGTATTGTGTGGAGAAACGTCACAGTCTTGTTTTGTATCACTGAAACTTGCTGCTGCGCGTAGCAAAATCTGCCCCATCCCATAAAGTTGTTCTCTATAGAGAAACAACTTAAAAATGAACCTGTGACTCTTAGTTAAGAAGTCAAGCTATCACCCACACATTCACAGTTCAAAACAGCTAGATTACCATTGTGGCAGTCCCCCCCCCCCCCCTCCCAACATGTGAGAGGACGAAAATAGATTAGAAGGGAAGGGAAAAGGGAAACAGATGAAGTGAAATTCCATGTCATAGTTGAACATGATTAATTACTCATTTGTACACTTGAACAGTTTTCATCAACACAAAGTTTCAAGTTCAGGTTAAACACACACCACACACACACACACACACACACACACACACACACACACACACACACACACACAAGAAAGAAGTGTGCTTTAGTGTGAATAAACTTCCTTAGATTGAGCTCTATTTGTCCAAGAATTTAAAAGTGAAGGTCTGTCTACAGTTAAGCACATCACAAACTCACTCTCCTCCAAGATAGATTCCTGGATACACCAAATCATATGGATTTTTCGGCATGCATGGAAATGTGATGGCCAGAGGTTTCTTAGGTAGACAGTCATCGTTTGCTGTTTGTAGGAAATCTCGCACTTCCAGGTACAGATTTCTGTCTATATGTACATTTGAAGATGCCATGATGTCATACTTTCACCACAGTTGACAGTCACACGAAAGTATACTCATCCAAAGAACAATCATGATTTTATCAATTTGTCAAGAGGACTGTATACACAGTATATATCCAGTATGAGAATGTCTGACACTAAACCACATTCAACCAGTAAAAAAAAAAAAAGCACAAAAAACACTGCAGGCTAGTATATAAACATCAACTGTGAAATGTCGCTTCTGTGAATCATCGTTACTGTATAATATATACTATATGTGTACAGCCTATCACGCACGAAGCACGGCAAGGTAGGCCTATTCACTTCAGTAGCTGTACTCAACACACTTACGCCCCTCCAAGATATATTCCATCGTAGACAAGATCATATGGGTTTTTCGGCGCTTCTGGGAAATTAAACAGCGTAAATGCACCAGGTTTTGGTGGTGCTTTGCTGCTAGTACTGCTCGACTTCTGCAGAACGTCTTTTAGGTCGTGATAAAGTTTCAGATCAATGGGGTCTGCGCCGGTCGCCATGTCCGAGTCCGTTGACGGAGCTATTTCAGTTGTTCAGCCGGTGGTGAATTTATCCTTGGTGGCTAAGCTTACTGACCACATCGCTAAATGTGGATATCCTAGTAAGCATGAGCTGTTCCCTTACGGAAACACAGTCATCGTCGGTGTGGTTTGCCTTATTTGGTGTTGCTAAGCATGCTTCCGGGTGGGAGGAAGGGACTTCACTCTCATTCACGTTCTCGAGTGCGTAAAGTATAGTTATGTCCCTTGCATTGCAAGTTGCAAGGCTCTCTCTCTCTCTCTCTCTCTAAGAACCTCTTTTCCCCCGGCCGCTCCTCAGTAATATTGTTGCTAAACACACAATCTGTTAGATGCTATCTGCCTGCAAATCTGAAACGCATGAAATAATTGTGGACCTATTATCAACATACATATTATCAAATTGCTGCTTCAAACAAGTTCAGTCTCCATCGTAACTGATAGTGTGTGAATTGTTTTATACTGCTGCACGAGTTAAACCAGTTTTCAGTCATTCTGTGATCAGCCTGCTTTCATTTCTATTTATTAATTAATCATAATATGACCATTGTTCGGTGAGTTATTAAGACTTCACTTCAACGTTTGAAAGTTGGTTTAGAAAGTAGGCAGCATTGCAGTAAGCCACAGTCTTCAAAACTGACCCCCCTCCCCCCCCAAAAAAAAACAACAACAAAAAAACAACAACAAACAAGCAAAAAAACCCAACAACAACACCACAAAATCTGTCTGTCTGCGTTCTGTTGTTCTGTCTGCCCGTCTAGTCTGTCTGCCCGTCTGTCTGTCTGTGTCTGTCTGTCTGTCTGTCTGTCTGTCTGTCTCTCTCTCTCTCTCTCTCTCTCTCCCCCCCCTCTCTCTCTCTCTCTCTCTGCATGTGCATGTTTTTTTCATTATCTTTCTCATATTTGTCTCCCAACAGTGGTAAGCAGTTATTAGCACTAGCGAGCAGCAATGTAGTGTGTGTCACCGGTTGATAAAATATAACTGTTCCATTGTCAAATCATACAACGTTGAAAAATAATTTTCGTTCGGATATTCGCTCTCTCTCTCTCTCTCTCTCTCTCATTATAAGAGAACAGTAGTGAGTGTATTAATCAAGTCAAGCGGCAGACTCCGCCAGCACTGATGCATGCTTTTCCATCAGCGCTAACTCAGTGGCCAACACGACACTAATCTGCTGGACATCAGTTCAACCCCGAGACCTTTGTGGCCCTTTGTCCACCCCGGTGACCCCCCGGGCTAATTAAGGATGATATTTCCTGATGAAGGAACTGTCTGCCTAATGCAGATTTACAGGAGACTGGTCAAGGCATGGTGTGGGGTGCTGCAGGGGCTTGCAAGGCAGCGTGGAGGTCACGGGGATGGTGGGGTTTCTCGATTCTGCTAGTGTATTAACTTTGTTAGGATTCGTTAGAAGTGTTTGTCTTCTCCCTCGAAGTGATGTGGTCTTATTTCCTGTCTTGTCGTCTTATCCTCGCCGCCGCTACAGGTTTCTGAGCTTGGTCAGTCATTCTGTTTGAGTCACCGCCATGCCAGGGATGATTTGATTTCTGCTACACTGATTACGGCTGAGTGACTGCCGCGATATCAGTCACTAGGATAGTGTGTACCACCATCACCAGCCTTTCCACACACACACACACACACACACACACACACACACACACACACACACACACACACACGCACACACACCAGCCGGGATTCGAACTCGCGACCCGAACATTCAAACTCTAACGCGCTACCATTCATCTATGCCGGCTCCCCAGAGAGAGGGTGGGTGGGGGTGTTTGAGGGTTTATCGTCCTTTTCTACCACATACGGGTGATATCAAAGACGGGGCAACGATGAAAAAACCAGCACAAATATTTGGCCCCAGCATCAGAAGTCCAACGCTCTACCATTCGGCCACCCAGACCCCCCCCCCCCCCCCCCCCAGAGAGAGCGAGAGAGAGAGAGAGAGACACACACACACACACACACAGACAGACAGACAGAGAGATTTCGTCTATTTGCTGGAAGACAAAATAGAATCGTATTACTGGAACAGCTGTTTTGGTCACAATGCACCCACATGCAGACGTCCAATGGCAAATCTGCTTAGTTTCTTCTGATCCATCCCGTTAGCCCCGTTATCAGCCTGTGACATTTAGCAACAACAAAGCCGGCACACAAAATAAGAGAGGAATCTTGTTTTAGCATTATTATATTCTTTGAGGCGACAAGCCCTTATCCATTTCGATGGCGTAACGCAGACTGACTACCCCTTCTTATATGACACCATAAAACACCATAATGTGAGAAAACGCTGATGCTGCAGAATTTTCCAGTGTCTCTCTCACGTTGTCGCCACCACCCACTATCCGTTCATTTTGCCCCCTGGCGTAGGGGGAGCCGGGGTGGTGGAATGGTAGAGCGTTGGAATTCTAATGCTCGGGTCGTGAGTTCGATCACGGCTGGGGCCAAATATCCGTGCTGGCTTTTTCATCGTTGCCCCGTCTTTGATATCACCCTAGTGGTGGAAAAGGACGTTTCAGGGGCGTAGGAACCACGGGGGCCCTGGGGGCCCAGGCCCCCCTTCGATTTTTGGAAGGGGGGCCCAAATATCTTTGCTTTTGATGAGGAGAGGGGGCCCACCAGTAGTGCCCCCCCCCCCCTGCTCTGCTGTCGCAGGACACAATCCTTGGCAGTCAACACACACACACACACACACACACACACACACATGCCTAACTTACTGTTGTGTGCGATTGTATGACACTGACACACGTAAGAAAATCTCCCCTCCCCACCTCCCACCCTTCTTCGCCCCGGCCGTATGGCTCACCCGACTTAGTGGGCCCCCCTTCCTCTCAGCATCTTCCTACGCGCCTGCGTTAAACCCCCAAACACCCACCCACCCTTGCCTCTGGCGTAAGGACACAAATTGCGCGTTTGTTACAAGTCTGGTGTTTGAAGTTCCTGGTTTTGTCAGTGTGCTACTTTGTGGTGATTTTTGTTGTCACGAAAACGCCTGATTTTCGTGAGTTCTGCATTTTGGTAGGACAAGGTGCATGCCAGGGGGTAGGAAAAGGAGGCAAGCTGCCAGTGAAGCTGGGACTTTTTGAACACAAGAGAGGCAAAGTTGACGGGAATGGATTTAAGTGAAGTGGCTTTCTAGCCTAAACAGAAAGTAGACTAGCATTACTCCAGTGAGGCCTGAGTGGAAAAAAAACATTAGGATTTTTTCTCAAACTCCTGTCAGGTACGTGCTCTTGAATGGTCTGTGCATGGTAATCTTTGTTTCTAGATTGAAGCATTTTTTTTAGGAGTGACTATGATGCCTGAGGCTAATACTGTAATAGGGAATATATAGGCACAGGGAGGGGATACAGCCACATGACACCAAAAGAAACTAAAAAGAGCAGGGGAAAAAAGTGTCTCGGTTATTGTACATGGGCAGGAATTCTTTTATCTGACGTGAAGGTCAACTGAAAGACGAAGGCGCGGTTTATGAAGTCTATATACAAGAGCTTATGTTGTTGCAGTTATTTTAAAAATGTTCGCTTAACCCTCAAAGATCCAAGTTATGTTTTCGTTTCAGGAAAAATCTAATCTTTGCTAAGAGGCACATTTTGCGGCAACTCAGAAAGATCAGTTACTCTAAGATTAAATTAGCATTTCAAGGTCTAATTTCAATGGATCGTCTCACTCCCTTGAATCAGATTTCAGACGACGTGCAGTCTGTGTAGTCACTCACGCCTTTTCTGTGATCGCGCCTGCGCGTCAACCGCCAACCTTTGCGGCCTCCGGTTGCGCTCGTTGCATTTCACAGTGGGCTGATCTTCACAAGTTGTCTCCCGTTGCTCTAAATTACAGTCCTTGTCACGGCAGGCTCTGTTCAGTACGCCGGGAGGTCTCTACGCAGGTAAACGTGTCGAATTTCCACAAGAAAACAGCGCGATGGGACAAAAAGAGCGACAGATGGGAGCGAACTCTCACCTTTCAAAGAGTAGATTCCCTTTGCCTCAGTGCTGACATCAGTCACGTCACGTGCGACAGAAACTCCGCACCCGCCATTTTGCGGGTGTGAAGAAGTCCTTAAGATAGTGTAAAAGCGGATTTTGTAGCCCTGAATCTGATAATCCGGTTGTTGGAGCGTGACGCGGACTGTGTCTGTGAAAAGTGTGAAAACATGGGGGGGGCTGGTCGCGTCTAGGAAATTGTGTTGTTGGAGAAAACACGCCATTGGCGAGAGGGCTGGTTCCATCAGGTTGAGCTCGCTTGCTTCCTCTGTAAACTTGGTCAGACGAGAACAAGCCGGTTATTGCCTCTGCACGAAAGACTGAGTAGACTTGTCGGCCGATCTCTAAGCAAACCTATAGATATAGGAGGGCACTTTGACAATCGATACATCGGTTTGATGGCTGGTACAGTCTGAGGACAAAAAGAAGACCTTGTAATACAAACGAACAAAAATATGCCTGATGATTCGATTGTATTTTAGATTCTTTTTCACAACACACACACACACACACACACACACACACACACACACACACACACACACACACACACACACAGAGTGACTTAGCACTGCGGGAAAGCGTGAAGATTACTTTTTGAATC
The DNA here is from genome assembly GCA_018292915.2 of Batillaria attramentaria. Classification (NCBI taxonomy): domain Eukaryota; kingdom Metazoa; phylum Mollusca; class Gastropoda; family Batillariidae; genus Batillaria; species Batillaria attramentaria. Next base: position 3,813,299 of record JACVVK020000011.1, read on the forward strand.
CATTTTGTTATGCGTAAGCTAGTGGGGTCACAAGCTGTTCGAGGCGGGTGGGGTAGGGGAATTTGTATGAAGACGAAAGCGAACGGAGTTGATGATGGAAGGGGGTGGGTGAGGGGTGGAGAGAAGAGAGAGAGAGAGAGAGAGAGAGAGAGAGAGAGATTTTATTTGTTCAGTTGTTTTATTTGTCTAACATCGTGCAACTAATTATTAAACACCTGCACAGTGAAAGCTTCACACATTCTATCACTGAGCCAAAAGAAGCCGAAACGTAAACGAAGGGCTGAGGTAGATTTTTGGGATGAGTCTGTGTGACTGATTTAGACTATTTTCAGCGGCGTCCAGGCGCACTCTAGGACACAATAACAGCTGCCCCCAAACAAAAGTCGTCTTGTGCCACCATGAATTCCAGTAACAGGCGCGTTGAAGGTAAAGACTGATCCGGGAGTATTGATTTTGCTCTCGATGTTTAACTAGACCCTGCACTATTCTTTTGTCCGTTTTCATTAAAGCAGATCAAGAGAGCGAACACTGTGTTCACAGGAAACATAATATTTAGACTCACGGGTCACGCTTTTCACGGCTAAAATATGATCGATTCACAGAGAACACTGGGGGTGTTTAAATTGGACTTGGGTTTTTTTTGTTTTTTTTTTGGGGGGGGGGTCTCTCGCTTTTATGTCCTTCTTTGCGTCGCAGCACGCATTTAAATTAATGTTTGTGTTTTGTAAATGTCGTCCCCTAAGCGTTGTCACTAAGCGAGAAGTACTCTACTGGAATTTGCAATACCCACCGGTCCTGCAATGTAGTGGTTAGCACTTCGGACCATGGACGGGAAAACTGACCTGGGTTGGAGTCCAAGCTGAGGCAAGTGGGATTTTTCCTACCTAGGTCGGCTCCTGCCTAGAGCGGGCGTGCTGTGGGCCCAATGGCGGGGAGGCTGTTGCCATACAGCCGAGATTTATCAGTATACCAACTTCACGGGTGTGACGTTGAAGGTGCTTCCCTTGGCATGACACATCTCATGATGTGGATGATTACACGGCAGTTGCTGTAGTTTCCGGGCCTGGTTGACACCGGGATATTTATGACAGGAAGCGCGGATGAGGCCCAGTGGATCACGCAGTCTCAAACCACATGAACCTCCATAGTATTATCACACGATCACCCTCATCTTGATCATCATGCGTAATAAAAATTGCACCATCTTCTGAGCTCTCCTTGGATTCCACCAACCTGGGAGGAGTAGCACTGGAGCTGGCAAACAGTTGGGGAGAAACACACACACACACACACACACACACACACACACACACACACACACACACACACACACACACACACACACACACACACACACACACACAAAACCAAATGACAACAACAACCCCTTCCCCCCCTCCCCCACCCCACCCCACCCCCCTCCAAGGAAAAAAACCCACCGAACAAACAAACAAAATACAAACACAAAAACCTAAAAACAACAACACCAACAACAACAAAACACCATTACCACCTCCAGCAAAGTTTCCGCAATGCCCTGCTCTTGTGTCGTGCTAGAAAAAGTCGGTTGTGCGTGTTTGCATAATGCTTTGAACAGAACGATGGAATTAATTCAAAATTATTCATTGCTTACAAAGTTCCAAGGTCTTTTCTCTGGGGTCCCCATCTCTTAACTGGGCTATTAAACCAAGATACTGAGAATTGATTTTGCTGCATGTCAAACGTGTGCGCGCATTTCTGTGAATTATTTCTGTGGCTGCCAGTATGCACAGTGCGAGTGACTGAACATGGAATGCTCTTACACACACACACACACACACACACACACACACACACACACACACACACACACACACACACACACACACACACACACACACACACTAACAACATAAAATGACATTCAAGTTCTAACCCCATCCCCCACTTTTCTCGTGGCGGGAAGTGTCTAAATTGCTGCGAAATCAGTGTCAAAGACAGTATCTCGCAGTGGGCGCCTGCTTGACCTACATATCCCAGCAAGTCGACCATAAGGGTGAAAATGTGAGGTGGGGGCTACTAAAGCATGGAAATGAACCTAAAATACACCTCCCGAGAACCTCAAGTAACAATGATGTCAACTGTAATCTTGTTCAGTGATAATTGACGTGCACTCCTAAAACTTTTATGACAGGTTGGAAGAAGTAACGTCAGTGAATGACGTCAAAGTGCTATTTTGGAATAGTTTCGTTTCTCGTCAGGTTTTCAATAAGTTGAAAATATCGATTCAGCCTTGTTTCACTTATGCCGAGAAGAAACGGAGAGACAAAGAACACTGGCTGTTATAAACTAGCTGTATTAGGCCACAACTTTCTGAAGAACCCTTTCTCTGCAACAGGTTTACAAAAGTGGCTGCACAAAAACTATCGTCGCAAATCGTTGACGACTAAGATACCAACTCACTGTAACACAGTACATGCGGGACGAGAAGTTCAACAGCGAGAGTTTGGGCTTCTAATCTCTGTGTTCCTCACTGTCTGGTTTGGATCGTTGTTCAAACGGGAAGATCACAAATCGTTCTTTTGTCTGCGATGTCCTCAGTTACACAGAATAGAACGCTGGCTGAAACATCCGAGCTCCGCGGCTCCAGCATCAAAACTCCCGTCCGCAGACAAAACGGTCTTTCGCTGTCAAATCGATACCAATCCGATTTCGTTGTGATTGACTTTGAGCGGGAAATTGAATCACACATTAGCTTCACTGCCAGACTTTTACGAAATGTTCTCAATTTGGCCTGACGCTAACCGGCACCGCATACCCATGTTTCGACGCCTGATTGAAGATGAGGCCCAGGTTATGTGTTTGTCGCTCCAGCAAGCCAGCTAGCGCCAGGGCTGAAATATCTTTAATAAGATTAGTCGCCGCTGTGGCTACAAGCCAGATTAATGAAGGCGGGCGCTTTCGCGGGTTTTAAAGAAATTAGACAAGGGAGAGGGAAAACATGAAGCCTCTGAGAGGAAGAGTAAATCAGATTTCAAGTTGCTGTCATTATGACAGTGAGAGTTTTTAGAAAAAAAAGGAAAAAAAAAACTTGAAAATGAAAAACGCACCGTTTCATCTATAATGGAAATCTTGTCTTTAAGAGTATTTTTGCACCTCTCAAGAAACTCTTCCTTTTTACGGCCGATTTGGAGTCAAGGGTGCCAAGCAATTAGGGCAGAGGAAAGGGACTGTCGCTTTTGCAGGTTGTTTTGTGTGTGTTGTGTGTGTGTGTGTGTGTGTGTGTGTGTGTGTGTGTGTGTGTGTGTGTGTGTGTGTGTGTGTGTGTGTGTGTGGTGCCTGAGCCCAGGCCTTATGGCTCTGCATATATATATTTGTTTTATAATATTAATTGTCTTCCTTTTCACTGTTATGTTATTTAAAGCGCTTAATTTAAAACTGTTAGTTATTACCAGGTTACAGTGCTATCATTTTCTGTGCAGCAGAATAATGTCACAGTATGCTCACAGGCGTCAATGAAGATGGCGGGGAGTGCTTCATGTGCTACATGCACTTTGCTTCAAAAATGTCAGTCGATAACCATAGGTCCCACGTTAAGCCATGTCTATGAAAGATGACCTTACCGCACGTGTTCAGGGGAGCCGGGGTGGTCGAATGGTAGAGCGTTGGACTTCTAATGCTCGGGTCATGAGTTCGATCCCGGCTGGGGCCAAATATTGTGCTGGCTTTTTCATCGTTGCCCCGTCTTTGATAATCAACCCTATGTGGTGGAAAAGGACGTTAAACCCCCAAACACCCACCCACCCCTCCGCACGTGTTCACGGTGTGGTGATGTGTTAGCCAAAGTCGTTTTCGGGCTGATAAACAAAACCCCTTCTTTTCACACCGGGACAGACTGAACTCATGTCAAGTCAAGACAGATGAAGTTGTTTATTGAATGTCCAAAGGCCTACATCAAGGTTTGTATGATAATAACCTGCAAAATAAAACTGAAAAGAGCATAATATGACACGGACTCACAATCACATACATAGTGTCAAGATTAAACAGAACTAACTAAATAGGATTTTCCCTCATACGGCCCGGGGCTTGAAGTATAAATAGAGCCAGAATCCTCAACGTCATAGAATTCCTGCCAGTCATAAATAGTAGTACTTTATGATGCTGTAGGGTTGTTCCAAGACTTTCTTCGATTATAACGCGACCGTAATTCATTGTAAAAGGACAAACCAGAAGAAAGTGTTTCTCATTCTCAATGTAAGCAGAGAGGGCATGACACGTCATAGGCTCATGTTTGACAAGACCTATATATATATCTATAAACAGCGACTGGTGATTGGCGACTGACCAATCCACAGACAGAATTCACAGGAGTTTTGGACTGTCTGTGTGACAGACAGGAGCCGTGTATCAACAGGAAAACAACATAGCACACCGGCTTCGTACCGCGCATGAGTATTCCACGTTTTTGACATTTTTTTCGCTTTTGGACTCGTATGTCAAAATTAAGAGTTCCTTAGCGGCTCTGACTGCAACAAACACGAGTATAATCAAGATGCAACACTCCAACTTAGCCAAATTAAAGCAGACCTAAAAATGGCCCATCATCATCATCATCATCATCATCATCATCATCACTCGTCAGTCTAACTTTGTAGTATCGTGGTAGTAGCAGGAACAACTCTCCGCCGTTTTGATTACTCCCCCTGATGCTTGGTGCATTCAAGGGCACCGCCGCCCGTTTCAGTTTTTCAGTTCCCCAGACATCTCACAAACCGCTCGCAGAATAAGGCACCCAACGGTCGGGCATCTGGCGCGAAAGAAATAAATTTGGGATTTAACTCCTGAACAAACGGAGCGTAGAGGATGGGCATTTCCCCTCTGCCGCCATTAGCTAATGAAAAGGTCAGCAGGCGTGTTGTAACATGCAATCTTTATGTAGTTTCTAAGGCAATTTCGGGCAATCTAATATTGTTCTCTGGTGGTCTGCGGATATTCGAGTGCAGTCAGAGGGCACCTTCATTGTTATGGTGAGGCATGAACGCGGCTTCAGTAACTCTTTTTTTTTTCACCACTCTTTTTACGTTGTAAATTTAAAGATAAAATGTGTTGGGTGATATATTTCAAGTGGTAAATGCATTTTACACCACTCGCCAGTGCAAATTCAGTGAGTTAACTTCGAGTGCTTTACGTCTGAAAATAGTAAGGAAACAGAGAGTCAAAGTGTGAGTTATGACTTTCCAGAACTGAACCCACTCAGTGATTTACGAGCTCACAAAAACACACTCTAGTTACGTCATCGGTCAGTGGCCTTCAAATGGAGATTCCTGACCTTCTGGTAAAACCGCCGAAAATGGATTTAAAAAATGGGGTTATGTTGACTGTATGCGGAAAGACAATGCATAGACTGAACAGCAAAACAATAAGCCAACCGCTACCCGGAAACATGTAAACAAGACAGATAGCCACCAACATCGCCCCAAAACGCCGGGAAGGAGACGAGTCGAGCACACGCACGATACACGAGCAGACGAAAAGGGAACACTACTAGAGACGAACTACTGTTCTCTGCCTACCGTGACTCGTGAAAATTCCAAGATATGGCTTTCACAGTGTGAACCAAGTGAAACCTGGCGCCTTCATACGAGACACATCGCTGCAATACATGTCGAATGTGTTTGAATGTGCCCACGCGTACACTTCTTGCCCCCCCCCCCCCCCTCCGGCTTCGCAATGGACGCTGACGCCTGCAGCCAGTCTACACCGATGCACGAATTTCGCGCAAGAATATGGCCACGCAGATGGTAAACTTTGAAGTTATTCTTCAGTTCACGGTTGAATTTACGTTTTTGGCAATTTGTTTTCAACAGTGTCATCTTAACATGTAATGTTGTTCGTCAAACTCGTCAAAACAAGACAGCACGCAGTGGTTTTGAATGGAACTACTTCTTTTCGCGGTGTCGGAGGATATGGTATCTGTAAAATAGTACTGTCAAAAATGAGCACTTGGATCACGAAATTGGATTTTCCAAGAGAAAAGAAAATGCTCGTGGTATAAACATGATTGGTTCGAGTGATGTACGGTGAAAGACTAACCCCTCGATGGTTCGATTATTTGCGTAGCTACCTCGCGGGAGGCTCGGTAGCTGCACAAACAATCGAACCATCTCGGGGCTCTATTTGTTGACTTGTTCTTCCCATTCAATAGAGGCAGCAAGGTTGTGGGTGAAAGGCAAGCAAGTCTGAGTGTGTTGTATGAGAAAAGAATGGTGAGAAAAGGTTTTAGTATTATGAATGATTCTGGCCACATTTTATCTCAGTATTATCAGAAATTACCATCAGGCTGACGGCTTAGAGCCTTTACTGCCAAGAAACTCAAAACAATGAATAGCTTTGTACCAATGTCTATTAGGCTAATGAATAAGCAGATGTAGGGTTGTGTGGTAGGCTTGTTGATGCTGATGTGATATTTCTTAAATTCTAATTAGACGTGTTGTTCTTGCTGGGTGTCAGCTGGCGTTGACTGTGATAGAGTTATATGTGCACCTCTGCTGTTGTGCTGCTGATGTGAAATGATGTGGGTGTAGTGTTGTAATTTATTCATAGTACTGCAACATTGTGATAGATTTTTAGATACGAGATATGTAAATAGGTGGAATGAGTGTGCATGGCCGTATGAGTGAGTGGCATGTTTTATGTTTTTATGAGAGACCACAAAACAATGTTCCTCTTTTGGAAATTTAATAAATGTCTTATGTCTTATGTCTTATGTCTTATTTAATGTTGTGGAAACTGTGTGGAAGCCAGAGTGTGAAAGAGAAAAAGAACGAGCGACACTGAACTGAACGAATTTTATTTTAAAACGGAAGTGATTTAACAACAACAACAACAACAACAACAACAACAAAAAAAGACTACCCAAGCAAAGATAAAAAGAAATACAAATGGCGGCAAGGCTAAGTAATCATAAGACATTGCGCTCTCTCTCTCTCTCTCTCTCTCTCTCTCTCTCTCTCACACACACACACACACACACACACACAGAGGGAGAGGGTGGGGTGGGTGTTTGGGGGTTTAACGTCCTTTTCCACCACATAGGGTGATATCAAAGACGGGGCAACGAAACACAGAGGGAGAGTGTGGAAAGGGTGGTGATGGTGGTATACCATATTCTAGTGACTGATATCGCGGTCACGCCAACAAAACAAACCAGCAGGGGGGAAAAAAAGCAACTCAACTCAAAAAAAACCATCGAAAACATCCGAGGAAGAAACAAAAAGTCAAGTCGAACGCGATACGCCTTCTCAAATAAAACAAGCCAGCTGCTTGGGTTTCAGACTGTTTACTACATCCGAAGAACATACATCGCGACGGCCACAGAAGTCAACCTGACCAACAGGAGGGGAGGGGGAAGGGGTAGGGGAAGGGGAATCAAGTGTCTAGCGCGACACATCTGACAAAAGCTCCCTCTCTTGAAACTGTCTCCCTTCTTCTTTCTCGCTCTGCAGGAATGAAAAATTGATGAGTTCCAGATTGCAGTTCGTCGCTTTTAAAACGACAGCAAAAAGCCAGTGAACAAGCATTTTCTTGCCATCCTGTGTGAAGGTTCCCCGTCGTTTGACCACAAGGGACTTCAAGTTCGAGAGATGGGGATTTGCCCGCTAGAGACTTTGAGACGTGACGCAGCTGCCGTGACGTGTTCAATCAGCTGGAACGGTGATAAAAGGGGAAGGTTGGAGCCTGCTTAAGGAATCCCCGAAGGCATGGCCGACTTATCACTTGATGAGTCATTAGGGAAGTGGTAGTTGTGTGTGTGTGTGTGTGTGTGTGTGTGTGTGTGTGTGTGTGTGTGTGTGTGTGTGTATGTGTGTGTGTGTGGTTGTTGTTGTTGTAGTCGCTGTTGGACAAACCCACAAAACTGAGCAGGAAGAGAATGAAACACGAAACTGGACCAGTGTCGGATTGAGAGGATATAACACCCTTAAAGGCAAAAAGGCACACACACACACACACACACACACACACACACACACACAGGTTTCCAACAACGGGTCAGCGGCATGTATGCATACAGATCACTCCCCCCACTGACCCATCCCCACCCCCCACCCCCCCCCCCACCCCCCTCTCTCTCTCTATCTCTCTCTCAGTCTCGCTCTCGTGCTGTCCGACATTATCCAGTATTCTATCCATCACGTGACTGGCAGCTAAAGCTATACAATGCACGTTTCCATCACACAAGCCACAAAAAGTACGTTAACTGGACACGCAGACAAAACACTCATCCGTCATCGCCACTTGTGCTGAAAGACTTGCCAGCCCAGCTCTCCATCTCCTTTGTCTACCATGCACACCAACTGCGGAATTGAAGACAGGACAGGACAGTACGAACCAAAAGAGAGAGAGAGAGAGAGAGAGAAGAACTATCCTATCATACTAACTCTAGTCTCTGCTGGCGCGTCAGCGATACATGCAAAACTCGACGGTGGCTATGCGAGAAGAAAATAAAACAACCGGCCTGGAAGCCCACGCAAAAATCGCAGTTTTCCTCGAAATCTGTAGATCACTAGAAGCTAATTGAAGCCACTATTATGCAATCCACAGCGGTCTCGGGTCTAGCTGGGAAGACCCACGCCTTGGGCAATAGTGGCTTGAAGTGGCTCCTACTGGTGTACGGTGGCTTGTTCTTTTTAACCGAGTTTAACCGAGTATTACACAGATGGTCGGACAGGGACTCTTAAGAAATAACACAGGGGTGTGAAACTTGACGTGTCAAGTGTCGGAATGTGTGAATTACTCATCATTTTGCAATATATGTTTCCTACTTTTGGAGTCTCCTCGAACCTATATTTATTCCCTTCATTCGCTTTCCGACTTTGGAAAAACGAGTCTGTGCCACTTATAGGAAACACGAGTGCCACATATGGGAAAATGGAAAGTAGCAGTTCCCTTTCTAAACACTGCAGTGAACATTAATTTTGAAGCGTGTGGCACTAGTTGCTGTTGTTGTTGTTTTTTTGTTTGTTTGTTTGTTGTTGTTTTTTTCGGCGGCAATGATTATTGTTAACACTCCTTGATATCACGGTCGTGAGTTCAAATCCCGGTTGGGGCCGAATATTTGAGCTGGCCTTTTTCTCGTTGCCCTGTCTTTGATATCACCCTTACGTGGTGGAAGAGGACGATAAACTCCCAAACCACCCCCCCCCCCCCTCCTTGGTATCACTGACCAATTTAACTCAAATATTACCCATTATCCTCTCTTTGAAGAGGCATAAGACGAGGCGACACTCGCACGTGCCGGAAGACAGCTTCCAGGACCATCATGCACTGCGCATCTCCCCGTCAGCACGTGCAGCACGTGATTTCACGCTCCGCTTGACCCACGGACGTTGATAGCGCGGTTCGGAAGGAAATGACTTTCACAGCCTTCTCGTTTTACTGACCCCCTGGTTCTCTCCCCAGTCTGTCACTTCAGCAGAATATGAAATTCACTTCAATGTGTTTCACAGACCGGGAAGACAGGAAGAAGAATTGATTTGCAGCCTGTACTAATGGTTAACGGCGGAACGGTGGTTTATTTGTATATTTATTTATGTATATATTTTATTCATTTGATTCTTTGATTTCCGGGATCTGGGAGAAAGGATTCTGGGGTCAGAGCATGGCCAGGGCCAGTATGTAAAAGTCGAGGTTAATTTCACTCAAGTCTACGGTCCTAACCCAGACTAGGACAAAAGAAACCCAAAAGCAAAATTAAATAAAAAGGAAGCAAAGAAAGGAAGAAAAACAATCCTTCTATAGCAGCTCAGGCACCTCAAGTTCCTGGAATGGGCCCGCTTCCTGATTTAAAACAATAAACAACAGAACATTTAACCCTAGAGCTGGTTTAGTTCGAGGTTAGACTCTAACCCGGGGCTAAAAGCCCTAACCTCGACTATTACATACGGGCCCAGGGTTTTTAGGGTTGTGCCAGGGTTAGGAGAAACGATTGTGAGAGGAAGGGAAACAAGTGAACTGAGATGGGAGCAAGGGGGGAGGGGGGGGGCGGAATCGAACAAAGGAACTGAAGTATCGTAGGAAGCCTTGATACAAGCGGGTTTATTGTTTGCTTTTGTTGTGATCCAGTCAGTTCTTCTCCTAGAGGCTTTTGTTCCGGTTTGGGGGAGCCGGGGTGGTCGAATGGTAGAGCGTTGGACATCTAATGCTCGGGTCGTGAGTTCGATCCCGGCTGAGGCCAAATATTTGTGCTGGCTTTTTCATCGTTGCCCCGTCTTTGATATCACCCTATGTGGTGGAAAAGGACGTTAAACCCCCAAACACCCACCCACCCACCCTTGTTCCGGTTTGTGTAAGTTTTCACGACGCGGTGCCCCGATTACGAAAACTGTATACCACACTTTGACTTGGTGGAAGTGGTAGCACTTTGATTATACTCGTGTTTGCTGGAGTAAGAACCGCTCAGGAACAGTTAGTCTTGCCTGATTTTTCCATACAGGCCCGGAAAAAAAGAAACCGTGGGGTACTTGTGTGCGATATGAAATATGTTAATCATATTAATTATGATTTTATTACTTTGTCGTGAGTCTGGAATAGGACGAATAATTTTGATCCTTCACACGGAATAAATAATTATCCTGTCGCCACCGGCTCTACCTGGGTATTGTTGATCTTCAGGCGGAAAACATGAGACGCCTGCTTTCCAAATGACACCACACGCACGCAATGTTGCTGCACCAGAGCAAACCGTCGAAGAAAACAGCCTCTCTCCTATTGCACAATCAGCGTCAGCATCTTGGTTTCAGATTTCTTTCGGAATTGCAGCAAATTTCCGAGCCTCTCCTGAGTCACTCAGAACTCCGGCGAAACGGAGACAGCCAGCTCGTTTTTGATTAAGTCAGGCGATGCTGAACATCGAGTCTGATCCGGCGGGGTGTTGATGATGGTGCATGTAATGTCACCTCAGGTAGGACGGGTATTACGGGTGTCGTGCTGTCGTCGTGTGGATCGTGTTGTTGGCGCGGTGTCTTGTGTTTGGTTACAAGTAAATGAGTCTGCGCAAGACATGATCATACTAATGAGAGTGATAATAATAGTGGATATTTATATAGCGCTTATACTCAGCGGGCTCTAAACGCTTACAGAGTTCGGAAAAATAAGATGAAATAAAATGGCATGGAAATAATGTCAGAGAACATTAAAAGACACAGCAATTGTGGCGGACACACACACACACACACACACACACACACACACACACACACACACACACATTCTGCCAATCCCTCCATCGTTTCCCCGTCTTTGATAGGGGAGCCGGGGTGGCCGAATGGTAGAGCGTTGGACTCTCAATGCTCGGGTCGTGAGTTCGAATCCCGCCGGCTGGGGCCAAATATTTGTGCTGGCCTTTTTTCCTCGTTGCCCCGTCTTTGATATCACCCTCATGTGGTGGAAAAGGACGTTAAACTCCCAAACACCCACCCACCCACCCCCGTCTTTGATGTCACCCGTATGTGGTGGAAAAGGACGTTAAACCCCCAAACACCCACCCATCCACCCTGTCATTTCTGCTGCTCGGCTGAGAACAAGTGTGTATCAAGTTGACTGCAGTTTTAAAGATGGGGACCGATTCAGTGTATACGCCTTACTTTTTTTGAAGAATGTTCCAAAGGGCGGGAAAGTTGAGTGAAACTATGACAACGCGGACTGACACCATTAGGGAAACAAAAGATTCTCCAGCGCATCTGTAGACAACAAACACTGCCTGGAAACGTCCCCAACACAACACAGGGGAGATTACTGAGGCTCAGCTCAGTGATATGGTTGGCGCAAAATATACCCGAGCTCTCCACTAATCGGGGTGACCGATTCTACCACCCTTGCTGCACGGAACCGGGTGCAAACGTAGCTTGCATATGGGTCTCGCGAATTGAAGGCACGTGACTGCATGGTCACTTCGTTTCACGACCGTAACTCAGTTATGCAAACTGACTATTAAAAGATCTGTACTCATCAGATGGTAAAAATATATATACGCATTTATGTACACTCAGAGCCGTTGTAACCGTTTCGGAAACGTGCCTTCTAACGTTCGGACAATGGGGACGACACATCGCGACAGCTGACCGGAATGAACTGATTTGCTCACCTGCAAATGACTTGGGTACATTTGCACCCCCCCCCCCTCCACACACACACACACACACACACCACACACACACACACAACACCGCCCCCCTATCTGACAAACTATACCAACCGAGCATTACCGAGAGATGGGCTGGACCGCGTATGGGCTTTTTTAAAAAGCTGAGACACCGCCTGCGAACTAAAATGAACTGTACAGAGAAGACTAGATCTGCTGATTGACCCACTTTGTTCATCTTCCTGATTCAGTACACGCATGCGCTGCTGACTGTGACAGTCGCGTCCAAGTGGCCACGAGATGGAGATGACTGATTAGACCCAAACCGAGCATATCATCAGACTATTCTCTCTGTAAATGATCACAGGGCCATGCACTCATCAGATGGACATCACTAAAGCCCTCTGACCTTCCTGCACACTTAATCTTTCATGTCTGGTCGGCTCAGTGCTGTTTGGTTGTCCGTCTGATGATACATAGTCCTGTGATCATTTACACAGCGGACTCCAGATCGTTGGCTGCAGGTGTAAACACTCACAGGGCACCCGTCACTCACAGCGATAAAACCACGATCAAATGACGCGATGATCTGCGCGAGTTGATGCCCCTTTGGGACTCTTCACTGTCCAAAATGTACGTTTGATCAACCATGGCAGTCTCTCCCAGACCCCCGTGGATCAGACGGCACCGCTTATGTCGCGTTTCTGTTCACTTTTTTTTTTTTTTTTTTAACTCCAGTCACGCCATAGTACCATACCGGGAGAGGCACGGTGGATGTTCTTTGTTCTTTCAAATCCAATCCAATCCAATCCAATCCATCTTCATTATCCCAAGCGGGGAATTCAGGTGTAGTGGGCATGGGAACAAACCGATAATACACGCAACATCACATGGAGAAACACATACAATAATGCACAATACACACTACAATTAAGTTAAAGATTTCTATTAATGTACATGTAACTTATAAATAAAATATCACCTAAAATAATCTTATGCAGCATTTGAAATAGATATCAGATTTACCGCACATTGAAATATACACATTATTCATCACATTCAGACCGCCCCCCCCCCCCCCCCACTCCCCCTCCCACCCCCCAAAAAACACACACACACACACACACACACACACACACACACACACACACACACACACACACACAACACACACACACAAACCACAAGCAAACGGCGATACTGGAAATGGGACCTTACAAAACCATTTTGATCCTGCCACTATTATATTAGACAGGCCTGGCATATTCCTGTAGTAGGTTGAAATTGCCCATTTGTGAATTGTCCACAGTTTTGTAGGGGCTCCTTCTGCAACTTCCGCCTTGTCTCAGCTCATTCGAGATTATATATGATCCACGTGACGTTACGTCAAGTCGCTCACGAGTAGGTACTGACGCGGCGCCGGTTGTGTATAGCCAGAACTATTATGTCGTATGTGACTATTTCAGCATTGCATAATGTGACCAGGTGTTATTTCTTTTGTGGTCTCGTCCGAAATAAATTTTAGAGATGCCTACGGAGCCATTAGTGTGACACCCACAATAAAACTAATAATAATAATAATGAGAGAGAGAGAGAGAGAGAGAGAGAGAGAGAGAGAGAGAGAGAGAGAGAGACTGACTGACTGACTGACTGAAACTTTATTTTTCAAGGATGAGATAGGTAGACGCACAGGTCTCTCTTACTGTCTGTCTTTGCTACACTAATAAAACATACAAAATGCATCATCACTATATATCAGTACACACACATACACGCACAACACACCTACACACATCCACACTCGTGCTCGCGCTGACGACGCAGCGCTTTCACGCCTTACAGCACATTTCACGAACATTACAGCGTAAATGCTAACATGAAGTTATCAATTCAAGATCAAGAGAGAGAGAGAGAGAGAGTAGAATATAGGGTCCTCAATTCCCTCTGCTGTGGTATTACTTTACAGAGATGTTGGCCACATGGCCGAGAGCGCCTACTAATCAAATCGTCATCATATCAATAGTCAGCTAGACTCCACCAACACTCTGGACATCACAAGCCTGTGAGGACCAGCCCAGCCG
>JACVVK020000011.1:3832500-3872500 GCA_018292915.2 Batillaria attramentaria
AGACCTGATGTCAGTGCCTGTAAACTGTTTAAAAAACAAAAGAAAAAAAGGTTTAATTAACGCAACCACCCACGACCTCAAACACTTCAAACAAACACCTCTTGCTTTTCTGCACTTTGTGAATGAGTGTGTGCTGGCCGTCTCATCTTCCACTTTCCAATTTCTTCACATAAACCTTAACCCCACCATTTTTTTTCTCTCCACACTCAGTACCAGTGACTACGAGCTAACGACTACAAGAAGTAGGAAACGCACACCCTTTCTGTAGCAGCAGCCTGTAATAAACTACAGTGCTGTATTCTGCCACAATATTGTTTTTCACATCGTCAACCCTCTGTTTTTTCTCTCGCCTCGCGCGCTGAACATGTTTGTCTAGTGTCATCTTCCCTGCACCCCAGGAGCTTGTAAGACAATTTGGATCGAGCAGACAGATTCCTTAAGAGCACAAACAGCCCTGGCAAGCGTTATAATATTGATGTTCGTGCTGCTTAAACACACTGACAAAATCCCATCGAAAAATATTAGGGATGTGTCCTTGTGTTTCATATTAGCGACGCAGGCATCAGGATTATCGCATGAATGGATTTCCTGTAAAGGAATAAAGAAATACCGTGTTACGAATATTCTTTGTCGGTCTTTCTTGCTGACAGAGATGATACTAGGAAAAAAACTGTAACATAACATAACATAACATAAGTTTAACATAAGTTTAACATAACATATGAAAAAAAAACCAACTCTAGCGGTATTGAAATTTTGTTTATTTATTTTATTTTATTTATTTATTTAGTTTATTTTAATTTTATTATTTATTTTTTTATTTTATTTTATTTATTTATTTATTTTTTTTTTTTTTTTTTTTTTGGGGGGGGGGGGGGGTTGAGAGAGCTGCTTTGCAATCACTCACACACACATGCATGCTGCACCTTACTACAAATCACAGTTACTCAAACATACATACTAAGGCAAGCACATGAAATCTTATTGACTAAAATTGCTAAAACAATAAATACAACACAAACAGACTGATAAAATACTTTGACTAAGATACATTCTAAACAGTACAAACAGGTCAGAATTAAGAATTACGAAGTAAGACATCGTGTTATCACGTATCAGATAGAAGGGGTGAGGGTGAGGGTGAGGGGGGCACACTTTACGGCAATGGGGTAAAAAGTGTTCCTGGAACCTTTACAAAATTCAGTCCGTCGGGATCCTGACCCACAACCATCTTGGCTCGACCTTCGCTAACGCCCCTCTCCTCCCCCCCCCCCTCCCCCACACAGCAAACACCTTGAGGGCGAAAAGTCCTTCATTATCCTTTCAAATTTTAAGCGGCAACTTAGACGGTTATTAACCGTCCTAGACAGAGTCACGGTGATTTACGCAGCCCAATCCTACCGACTCGGACTAGTATCATTTCCACTCACACCTTCACATGTTGCGTAAATCGTCGTCACCAAAGTCAGGCCTTTCACCCGTCTGACATTCATCGTTCTCTTTGGGGAAATTCATCTGCTTCCCTTCAGTGTAGGGCTTGCGAGTCTAGCGGTAGGAAAGCCACGAAAACCCTTACCATCCCTTTACAAGCTCTTTCGTGTTTTCCCTACAAACAATTCCAATTTCGAAAGAAAACAGAATTCTAAACGGGGACAGAGCCATTCAAGACGCCGTTGCAAAATCTATGGCACCACTGACGCTTGTAAAAACTCCTCCCGCTCCTCTGTTATGGCAGTACAAAGGAAATCATCAAGTTTGATTTTCAATCCAGGGTCCTATTCTCGTCGCCGCATCGTAAGAGTCCGGACCAGAGACTGTTTTAAGCGGGACGTCTGAGCCGGAAGAGTTTAAGCGCATTAGTTTTGATTGGAGCCCAGTCGCTGCTCGGATCTGAAAGGTCTGAGCCCTCTTCGGGCACCAGAATACGCCACTGTTCTCGCCCTTTAGGGGATTGCACACTGAGAGACATGGATTTAAATTTCCCACAGCGGTCCACTACAACTGGAACCAATAGTATCTATCGCACAGGAATTTAGGGACTACGACTGAGAAGTTAGGGGTTTTGCGAGGACTTTAGTTGATGGGTGTCACCGAGTTAGATTTTCCTTCTCAACGTCTGATGCCCGGGCCATAGAGTTAGATTCCTCTTCTTGTCCTCTCACCGTCTGATTCCCGAAGAGTTAGATTTCCTCTCTCTGATAAATATCTCGGTTCCTTCCGGCATGGGATGGATGGGGTAACGCAATCGGCTGTGATTCAAGACCGGAGATTTAAGCCACGACAAAGTCGCAATTTGTACCTCCTTGCTTCCTTCACCCCCCCCCTTCCCCCTCCCCTCGCCACCCGCTCGATAACTGTCTCAAACCAGCCCCATCCCATCCCCCTGCACCCCTTCTACAACCAGAAGTACCACCCTGGTGCGGTGTCTTCTCCGACCTATAGCTGACAGAGATTATGATATCTCAAATCTCTTGTACTTACTCATCCCAGACCCTTCCATCTTTCTGTAACACCCCCCCCCCCCTTCCTCCTTCCACCCAGACATACCATCCTGCTGTCGGCGTCTCTGACCTTTATTAACATTGGATGTTAAATTTCAAGTTTCACACTGTAATCACACGAGTCGTCTGATTCCTTCATCTTCGTGTGTATTCAGTTGCGCGTAATCGACTTTATATTGAAACTCGCCGAATGCATATTTTAACTTCTCAGATGCCTGCGTGTCATCTGGTGGCAGAAATGTTGACTGTTGTGTAGTTGGTCAGTTGTAACGAAGGTGGGTCAACTGGTTTATAGGCGGTAACAGGACGTAACATAACGAACGTGGGTCAACTGTTTTAGGCGGTAACAGTAACATAACGAACGTGGATCAATTGTTTTAGGCGGTAACAGTAACATAACGAACGCGGATCAACTGGTTTAGGCGGTAACAGTAACATAACGAACGTGGATCAACTGGTTTAGGCGGTAACAGTAACATAACGAACGTGGATCAACTGCTTTAGGCGGTAACAGTAACATAACGAACGTGGGTCAACTGTTTAGGCGGTAACAGTAACATAACGAACGTGGGTCAACTGTTTTAGGCGGTAACAGGACGTAACATAACGAACGTGGGTCAACTGGTTTTAGGCGGTAACAGTAATATAACGAACGTGGGCCAACTGGTTCAGGCGGTAACAATAACATAACGAACCTAGGTCAACTGGTTTAGGCGGTAACAGTAATAGGACGAACGTGGATCAACTGTTTTAGGCGGTAATAGTAACATAACGAACGTGGGTCAACTGCTTTAGGCGGTAACAGTACGTAACATAACGAAGGTGGGGTCACTGTTTTAGGCGGTAACAGTAACATAACGAACGTGGGTCAACTGGTTTTAGACGGTAACAGTAACATAACGAACGTGGGTCCACTGTTTCAGGCGGTAACACGACGTAACATAACGAACGTGGGTCAACTGGTTTAGGGCGGTAATAGTAACATAACGAACGTGGGTCAACTGTTTTACTTGGGGCGGTAACGTAACGGACGTGGCAATGCATGTTTCTACATGTAGCTGTACTAACGCTCAGTTAGTAGAGTTCGCACCCTTGGGCCGTATTGGACGAACTCTACAAACCCAGCCAGGCTCATTTAGTATAGTTCGCCTGCTTAGTTCCGTTTAGAGTTAGATTTAGGGTTAGGGTTAGGTTTAGAATTAGGGTTAGGGTTACC
This sequence comes from Batillaria attramentaria, assembly GCA_018292915.2. NCBI lineage: Eukaryota > Metazoa > Mollusca > Gastropoda > Batillariidae > Batillaria > Batillaria attramentaria. The sequence continues at coordinate 3,836,218 of JACVVK020000011.1, forward strand.
TTGTGGTGACGGTACAATCGCTATGTTGTTTAGACGGTCGTAGTGCATTTACAGCAGGTGCAAATGACACAAGGGGGCGAACTATACCAACGCAGCTGTACTGACCGGTGGGCATTTTGGGGTTTTTATGTCTTCTGTCCACCGCTAGGGGGCATTTTAAAAACGGAGGATGCCAAAGATCACATCTTGTGCAAATTTTGGCTCTTTCGAGATTCGAACCCTTTTAGCTTAGATTAGAACCGATCCTGAGTCAGGCATGAGTTTAAGCCACGTACAACCGACTCGCCCTTTTGCGTGGACTAAACACAAATACTTCTTTCTCTGCTTCGCGGAGTCGCAGCTGTCTGGTTAATTTTCCAGAGATTACTTGAACAAAACGCCGCCACTTCTTGACTTCATTTCACACGTGGCGAATTTCCCAAAGGAAACGGTTTGTTCCTTCTTTTCCTTTGTCCTTTTTTTTTTTTTTTTCCTTTAGTTCCTTTTGTGTGTCGATTGGGAACTGCAACATGTCGAGGAGGACCGAGGAGCATGGGAGACGACAGGCGAGGATCAGTTGTTGGTCACGGAGTTGGCGTGAAAGACGTGCAGCGTGTCAGGGAAACAGTAATCCGACGTCCTGCTGGGATCCTGGGTTCCGGCTCTCAGGCCCCAGCTCCTCTGCTAGCTTCGTCTCACAGTCATTGTGATAATAGTGTTCTCTGGTTGGTCTGTTTAGATTTGTTTCGTTTCTTGTCTATTTACTTCGTTACAGTTTTGTTGCTGTATACGTCATCAATTTTTGCGGTCTTTTAAAGAACGAAACGCTGCTAACTTCGTCCCACAGTCATTGTTATATTAGTGTTCTTTGGCGGGTCTGTTTAGATTTGTTTCGTTTCTCGTCTATTTACTTCGTTACGGTTTTGTTGCTGTGTACGTCATCACTTTTTGCGGTCTTCTAAAGAACGAAACGCTGCTAACTTCGTCCCACAGTCATTGTTATATTAGTGTTCTTTGGCGGGTCTGTTTAGATTTGTTTCGTTTCTCGTCCACTTACTTCGTTACAGTTTTGTTGCTGTGTACGTCATCACTTTTTGCGATCTTCTAAAGAACGAAACGCTGCTAACTTCGTCCCACAGTCATTGTTATAACAGTGTTCTCTGGTGGGTCTGTTTCGTTTCTCATCTACTTCGTTCGTTACAGTTTTGTTGCCGTATACGTTATCACTTTTTGCGATCTTCTAACGCCGAAATCGGTTTCTACGAAACTGACTTCGCGGGGCTTCCCTGACCCATTGCCGTTGTTCCAAGATACGTGTAACCGAGTATCTCTCCAAGATTGGACAAACTGCTGTGATTTAGCGCGAAGAACGCAATAAAAGTTTCTTCACTGACTTCTTGTTGTATAAAGGAATAATCTTGCTTGTAGCTCTGTGTAGAAAAGAGGTGAGAGGATATTCATTCTCTAGCTGGCCGGAAAGCAGTAATGGCCAGCTGTTAGAACTTTGCACTCTTCGTGCGTTCGTTCCGGTTACGGGGCAAAACAAATTTTACTGGCTTTCTCCTCTTGTCCTGACTTTGGTATAAAGTCCTACATTTGTGATGGAAACGAGCCTTCAACTCACAAACAAGCAACAAGCCAACGATACACTCTCTGTTTCGACCCCTCACGTCAGTCCTGAGGATAGAACTTAAAAAAAAAAGAAGAAAAAGAAAAAAGAATGCTAAATGGAGGGACATCAACGATCGCGAAAAAGATATTTAGATCTAATGAAGATACGTGCAGCTGAAATAACCACCATTCACCTGTTTAGCTCTGAATCTGCAATGACCGGAACAATCGAGGAAGTGAGATGTTGTCGTGCTGCTCGAACACGTTGAAATTAAATCTTTCTTTGTCCTCCTTGCGCAAACTCATGCAAAAAAGATGGCTGTTCTGCGGACGGCACCTTCAATCCCATGCTGTATGCCGCCGCGTGGCATGACGGGAAGCCATTCATTGGAGCCGAGCACCCGACGAAAGGCTTACTTTTCTCAACATTGGTATAAACCTTGCTGCCACTTTTTTAATCAGGCCGAGCGGCTTGACTGTCGGCGTAAATTTTCTTTCCCCGTCGCACGTGAGAAAGGAATGGGTTTCTAGTCCCCGTGGGCGGATGGATATAGCATGGGAAACTCGGTGAAAAGGCGGCGGACTGGTGGCCGCAAGCACGTGCACCCAAACAGTACAGCGCAGTTCGAGTGTAGTCGGTGTTGGTGTTTGCTCGTTGTTGTTGGTATTATCCGTTTGTCTCATCAGTGTTGTGAGGGGAATTTGGGCTACTCCCCCCCCCCCCCCCCTTCTTAGACGGACACAGATTTATTTATTGTTGTGTGCGTTATAAATACACTCAGCTTTGATACACCCAGAAGTACCCCAACCCCTACACACACACACACACACACACACACACACATACACGCACGCACGCACGCACACCGGCATACCGAATTTCGGTTGTGTGCATTTTTGGGGTGACAAGGGCAAACCTGATTGAAGCACGCTGACATCCTGCACTCCCGCACTGCAAAACACATCATATGAGGAGCACTAGTGGCGTAACTGCACGTACTCCCCGGAAACGGTTTAACTGACTTCCCTACTGATCGAGTGTTCTACCAAAACCGGTCCGTGTTCTCGCTTTGCGCAGGCAGTTTAGTCTGTATCCTCTGGTTCATCGCGGAAGCACGAAAAAAAAAGGCAAGAAAACAGCGGCGTTAGGTGAAGAAATTAGAAGAGTAGAAAGAGAAATGAGAACACGTTATTGACGTCTATGGCACTGCGCAAATGAAAACTCGACCTTTCGTGCAAATGAAAACAGCGTATCAATTGAAATGTTCAGACTTCACAGATAAATCAGTATCGTGTATCACTTTATTGTCTGCTCACGGATCCGAGTAATTATCACCAGTATTTTCTTGTTGTTTGATGTAGTTGTTGTTGCTGTTTTGTGTGTGTTTTATATTGTGTAGTTGTTGTTGCTGTTTTGTGTGTGTTTTATATTTTATTTTATTTTTGACTCTGTGTGGGTGAGTTTGTCTAATAGACGACTCCACTCGCCAAGCCAAAGCCCCGCCCCTTTACTATGCCGTGTATTGGCAAAGCACGGTACGTCCATGACGTCATTTTATGGTAAGAGGGGTGATTTCAAGATGAAAGAGATTGACGTAATGGTCATTTTGCGCAACTGAATGACGTCAATGGACTTACTGCTTTCTTTCCAAGTTTCAGTCATATCAAACTGCACTAAAGTTAAAACTAGACACACTGGGGTAAAAAAAAAAAAGTTTGCCAGGCAATGCCATGTATTGTGCGGGACGCGATTAACTGAATTGTTGGGGTTCGACCATTTTGATTGACCAGGAGTGGCGTCGTCCATTGTTTCACTCTTATATGACACAGGTGCGCAGTTGAAATATCATGCAATGTATTTGCAATGTATCATGCAATCGACACCTCAAGTTTTATCATTCCCGTCAGATATGAGAAGAAAAAGCTGATTCGAGTTTCTTTGATTACTTGTAGAAATGGAAATAAAAGAAGTGAATGTTCCTGCTCCTTTCATTGTTTTGTTTTAAATTTCGTTTTGAGAATGATTGATAACTTACTTCCTTTCGGTTGCCTTACTGACGCCAAGTAGGTTAGACCTCGGGTTCTGATGTACTGACTGAACTTCACAAAGGAATTATCATACATTCGGTTGTACGTATCTCACGACCCTCTCAAGTTCAGCCAGCTGACACAGTCAAAACTAATGAACTGTTCACTCGCAGCTGGTTACATAGTAGGTTGGTCTGGGCGTAACTTTTGCATTGGTTATATCAGTGACGGAGCAACAAAGAACAAATTTATGACTTCCAACCAGAATTCGAACATTGGAAGTCAAAAGCTAGCTTGACTGTCCTGGATTTCAAGAAAAGCCGAGGTCGGCCGCTGGCACTGCAGGTACCATAGTTCCTGTGGATTGTTACCACAGGAATATTTATGACAGGCAGAGCGGAATGCGGCCTTGTCATGCAGTCATGCAAACTACACGGACCTGCATAGCAACATCATACCGTCAACCTCATCCTGATCATGATGCATTGTAAACAAATGGCCCCAGCTTCTGAGCCCTCCGTGGATTCAACCCATGACCTGGGAGGAGTATGTACCACTGGAGCTAAGCGAAGAGTTGGGACAGCAAAAAAACAAATGAAAGAGAAAATTTAAGAGAGAGAGAGAGAGAGAGAGAGAGAATCCGAAGTTGGACTGAAGAGAGGAATAGAAACACTAAAACCATATACACAATAGATATCTCACACACACACACACACACACACACACACACACACACACACACACACACACACACACACACACACATGTACCAAGTTTTCTTCTGATTGAAAATCTAGCACAGACAGAACGCCATCTTCATCTCTGCCGGCTTCCCTAAACCGTCCTTTCACCTCCTTCACTGACTTCAATCAGAGGGAAAAGCCAGCGTTAGTAGTAATGTGGACAGGGAGAAATTCAAACGTGCTGACAGAAATTTACTGTCCGCGGGAACGGATGAGATGGGATGAATCAGGAAAGACAGATCGGCTCTGGCCAAAATCGACCTTCATCAGGCACATGTGAGTGCCCCGTGCCCGGTGCCCGAGAGCAGGCTTCCTTTTCTTCCCTTCACTTCTGCCCAGAGCTCTCACAGTGCCGTGAGAGGAGTGAGTGAGTTTTTTTTAGGCTCAACACTGCGCAATTAACAAAGACTAATTCGCAGCTAATTGTGCCTGTACTGCGTTGGAAAAAAATAAACAAATATATGCAACGTTGGACAAAAGTTAATGGTGCAGACTAGTCTACGGGGCAGTATGAGCCTAGGACATGCAGAAGACGTTGCACTGACCTTCAGGCTAATTTATCGAACTACCGATTACAAAAAGGTAACAGCAATTAGAACAGAGTAAACCAAACATACATACTAAGCGCATATATACAGCAAATATGGAAACTTACGGAAGGCGTGGGCCTTCCCGCTAGGCCCGAGACCGCTGCAGATTGTGTAATAGTGGCTTGAAGTGGCTCCTAGTCGTCATCTTCTTCCTTGTTCGCCACCCGTTAAATGAGCAGCCCGGTGTTCTCGATGAAGGCTGCCGTCTGTCGCAGCTCCTCCAGGGCGCCGTATAGCTTGGTTTCCACTGCTGTCGGTGTCGGCCAGTACTTCCTCCTGGATGCTGCATGCGTCGTACAGTCGTACAATCTTGTCCTCGTTATCTAAAGATTTCAATTAAAATTACGATTTTTGCATGGGCTTTTGGGAGTTTAGGCGTCCAGCTTCCGATCCTCAGCTTGGTAGGAATCCCTGTTGGGCAGGAATTTGGTGAGATTTTCCCTTTCCAAATCGAGTCACGAGATTACATGGGGAAACATTGTACCTGTGTTATGTCAACGCCGTAACTATTACGGGGGGAAACCCGAATTTCCCAGCAATGGGATGATACAACGTGTAAATCAATAAATGAAATAAATAATTCACCATGATACGATCCTCTGCACGAGCCCTTATAATCGCGTCAGCTGTTTGGCCATGGGCAGAATTCAAGCGGGAAAAAGAAAACACGCTGCCCGGAACTCGCAGCCTGATGACTGATTGGGCATTGTGCCCGCACTGCGAGCTCTACCAACCACCGGTCCCTACCACGAGGACGACTTCGGTCAATGACTATTAATCACAGTGTCTTGGCGTGTGTTTGCTCGGCCACTTCCCTTATGGAACTTCACGTAATGGGGGCCAGTTGGACCGCCGGGACCCAGCGGCGTGACGATATAAGTTTGTGTTGTGGAACTTCACGTAATGGAAGGAATTTATCTTGAAGTCATATCGCTTTGTCATAGATGGACTTGTATAATTCTTCTCTCTCTCTCTCTCTCTCCCCGAAAGCTGTATTTCTCGTTTGACAGTTTGCCTTGAGAAATAAAATGGAGTGAATTTGTACTGGGGCGGTCGGTGGTCCAGTGGTTAAGACTTTGCCACAGATGAGGGAGGTCTGGTCAGGTTCGAGTCCCACTCGGGCCAAAGCAGTTTTGCTTTTCGTGTGTGGCACCGTTCATTCGGGCCGATCGTCGAGGGTTCTCTCCGAGCACTCCGGCTTCCTCCCTCCTCTGCGTTGGAAATATTCAGTCCACAAAATTCAAAATAATGCAAATCTAAAACTCCGAAATTTGTTGAAGGCATTCCTAAAGACTCTGCAATAGTATCATCAAAGCTGATTCTGCAGAGGGCAGGTTGGGGATTAAAAGCCGGTGGGGGGTGGAGGGGGGGGGGGGGGGGGGGGGGGGGGGCAGAGAAAGCAAGCAGACAAACAGTGTATTAATTCTTCAGGCACTGAACGTGAGTGAGCGACGTATTAACACAATCTTTCATTGTCAAATAAAGTGACGCCTTTGTAGACACATGGAACTGAAATTTTCTACCTTATATTCGCCTCTCATACCACCCCTACCCCTCTCCTCCCTCTTCTCTCCCTCCACCCCGTTTCCCAATCCCTACAACCTATCATCGACCCTCCCAACTACAGTGTATTGCGAGCAACGTCATCCATTCTCAGTGTCATATGCAAAGTGATTTCGTCCCATCAATTGATATCACCCCTCTGACCCTCTCCGCCCTTGGCGTCTGATGAGTTTGTTTTGGTGCACGTGGTGTGTCTGTCTCGAAAAGAAAAGGGAGAGAAATTGTGTGCTGTTTTCGAGAGTGTTGTCCCTTGAGAGAATACAGGGGGTAAGCTCGAAGTCTGGCATTTTTCATCCTGAAAGAGATGGCTGTAAATTGGAATTCGATTTTTCTTCAAGAAAATAGATCAAGCGGTACGCAAAGAACAACGACTGACAAAAACGATAATGAAAGTGACGACGATGAAGATGATGACGACGACGATGATGATGATGATGACCATGATGAACAACAACGACGATGATGATGATGATGATGTCAGCGACGATTACGACGACGTTGATGATAATGACGGTGATGAAGATTACGAAACGACAATGATGATGATGATGGTTACGACGACGACGATAGTGATAATAATGGTGGACAATTGACCTCTCCCTAGCCTATCAGAAATCGGTGTCTGCAGTTCCTACCCATACATTGATAAAATTAGTTCGTGTTGCCAACCCTTTTTTTTCCCTTTTATCCCATAAGCTCGGTACCACACTGCCGCATGCAAACGAAGGAACAAGCACCGCTTGTGGGCCTTGGACACAGTGAATTGAGTCACACACACACACACACACACACACACACACACACACACACACACACACACACACACACACAGAGTCGATGACCTCAGAATTATGCGTGAAATGAACGAGTAATGCCAACTTTGCGATTTGAGGATGACGCAGGTGGTGAGTGTTTGGGAGTTTAGGAGGATGACGCGGGTGGTGAGTGTTTGGGAGTTTAGAAGGATGACGCGGGTGGTGAGTGTTTGGGAGTTTAGGAGGATGACGCGGGTGGTGAGTGTTTGGGAGTTTAGGAGGATGACGCGGGTGGTGAGTGTTTGGGAGTTTAGGAGGATGACGCGGGTGGTGAGTGTTTGGGAGTTTAGGAGGATGACGCGGGTGGTGAGTGTTTGGGAGTTTAGGAGGATGACGCGGGTGGTGAGTGTTTGGGAGTTTAGGAGGATGACGCGGGTGGTGAGTGTTTGGGAGTTTAGGAGGATGACGCGGGTGGTGAGTGTTTGGGAGTTTAGGAGGATGACGCGGGTGGTGAGTGTTTGGGAGTTTAGGAGGATGACGCGGGTGGTGAGTGTTTGGGAGTTTAGGAGGATGACGCGGGTGGTGAGTGTTTGGGAGTTTAGGAGGATGACGCGGGTGGTGAGTGTTTGGGAGTTTAGGAGGATGACGCGGGTGCCGAGTGTTTGGGAGTTTAGGAGGATGACGCGGGTGGCGAGTGTTTGGGAGTTTAGGAGGATGACGCGGGTGGCGAGTGTTTGGGAGTTTAGGAGGATGACGCAGGTGGTGAGTGTTTGGGAGTTTAGGAGGATGACGCAGGTGGTGAGTGTTTGGGAGTTTAGGAGGATAACGCGTTCACTGTCCTTTGACTGTCCTTTATATTATATTCTCAAGCGAGTTGTCGATTGGGTGATTGCGTCTGGGTTGTCTATCTGCGCCCGAATTATCTACCTTGGTGTTTTGAGATCTAAGTCTCAGCGCCAGCCCTCGCATCCCATTCGATTCATTTCATCGAATTGCAATATCTGTCTATTCACTCACACCCACGGTTCCCCCCTACACGCACGCTAAGAAAAGCTCCTTTCTGCGTTCCAGACCAACGAGATTTAATACCCAGAAGTGTTTCCCAGCGAATTTTACAGGGCGTTCTAAGAAACAATAAAAAGTTGCGACATTTTCGCTTCTGTTACAGAGTAATACAGACACGGCCTTCTTTTTATCTGCAATCCTACAGCAGAGCATGAGACCGGTTATGGGTGGCGAGGTCGTCCCGTTAGCGGGCCCTTTATCTACATGTATATCACAGCCCCCATGAGGCGAACAGAGAAAGGCAATTTTCCGGCCCGTAATTTCGTTTCTGTCTCGCACAGGTCTGGGTAGATGCCATCCATCTTGCTCCTTGTCCCTCCTCAGTGCTTGCTTGCAAGTCTTCGTCCTGGGGTCTGGTGCGTGTAGACAGACTAGGGCGTGTCCGGGACTAGCGTGACTAAGCTCAGTGTGAAAGATTTAGTACGGGATGCTTAACTCTTAAGAGCCCAAGCCTGACCACCCCTGCCTACTACGTGATATGGTTGACAAGAACAAAGCCACTGCACACCAGTAGGAGCCACTTCAAGGCGGGGAGCCGGGGTGACCGGATGGTAGAGCGTTGGACTTCCAGTTCTCGGGTCTTGAGTTCGTATCCAGGCTGGGGCCAAATATTTGTGCTGGCTTTTTCGTCGTTGCCCCCGCCTTTGATATCAGCCGTATGTGGTGGAAAAGGACGTTAAACCCCCAAACACCCACCCACCCACTTCAAGGCGTTTGGCCTTCCCCGCTAGGCCCGAGACCGCTGCAGACTGCTTAATAGTGGCTTGAAGTGGTGCCTAGTGGTCTGATGATTTGAAGTAAAATTGCGAATTCTTACTTGGGCTTTTAAGCGATAACTAAAGACTAGGACGTGTCCAAGGCTAGCTTGACTAAGCTGAGACTAAAAGATTAGTACGAGATGCATAACTGGAGACTAGGACATGTCCGAGAATAGCTGGACTGAGGTGAGACTTCACGATTAGTACGAGATCCAGGACTGGAGACTATAATATCACGGCAAAGCTCCCTACACGAATCGAAAATGCACACTGATGATGATAGTAATAACTCTTAGACTAGAGTTAAGTCGTAAACTAGTCTACTTCTTTTCATGCATCAGGCCACTAGGACGTAAATCTGAGACTAGCCTAAGCCGAGAGTATAAGATTAGTACGAGATGCATAGACGGAGACTAACGCCAATTTAGGACTATTTCAGGGACTAAACGGTAAGACATGCTATTGACAGTCCCGACGTATTAAGTCCGAGACTAGAGCCGCTAGGTCTCAGACTAGTCTACTCCAGTCGCTTCGTGCATCAAAGTCCCGGACGGTGAAAGAGATTCAGCCGCGATGGCTAAAATTTGAGGAGCAAGTGAGTAGGGTCACAGTCACCGGAGGCTGTTTAACTCAAATCCTGTCAAGTAAATTTTGGGCTGTGCACCAGTAGCCTTAAGAAAAAAAAAATCATAATTAATTTATGGAATTAAATTTGGCTTGGTTGAAATGTTGCACTTTGATTATACTCGTGTTTTCTGCAGTAAGAGCCGTTACGGAACTGTTGATTTTGCCTGGTTTTCGCTGACAAAGCCAAAAGCGAAAAACAACAACAACAACAACAGCAGCAAAACAACAACAAAAAACCCAAAACAACAAACAAACAACAACAACAAACTGTGGTATACTCGTGCGCGGTACAGAATGTTATCAAGATACGACATGCGATGTCTGTCTGCCTGTCTGTCTGTCTCTGTCTCTCTCTCTCTCTCTCTTTATCATGTGTACTTTCTCTTCTTGATTTCTTTTAGATAGTTAATACTTTTGTTTGTCTTTCTTTTGTCCCCCCCCCCCCCTAATTTTGATGTTGTCTTTTTTTTTTTAACCCATTAACGTAGAATAGCAGGAGAGCTTGTAAGACAGGCAGCAATGCCTAAATGCTCTATCCTGAATAAAAACGTTTCATCATCATCATCTCTGTGTGTGTGTGTGTGTGTGTGTGTGTGTGTGTGTGTGTGTGTGTGTGTGTGTGTGTGTGTGTGAACAGAAAACACTCTTTTTTCAGCACTGGATGAAAGAATATCCCTCTGGGCAGACTGGCTGGAGAGTGTAAACTATGGGCTCTACAGTCTGAATAAAACTCCTCTCACAGCATCGCAAGAGCTGACACGATCAAAGGTCATAACGCTCCCCTTCTCAACAGGCTCTTAAAAATACGATTATGAAAATGAAGAGCAAAAAAATGACGGGATATGAGACGCCAATTTCGCCTCATGAGGGCATAAAAAATTGACGCGGTGCCACTCTTCGGAGGAGGAGAACTTTGAAACAACAAACGCACTGAAAGGAAATTGCATTGTTCGATAGAGGGAGTGCGCGTCGCTGCAGTGTCGCCACCATTCGCGCGGAAAGACAATTGTTCTCTTTCTCTCCCCTCGCCTCTGCTGTTTTCGCACGAATGCAATGTGTCCGTGTGAAATTGAAACTCCAATTTCACGGGGCAGAAAGCGACTTTTTACTCTGTCCCTGTTTCTCCACTCTCATCCCTCCCCCCCTCTCATTGACTCTCTCTTAGGTTAAAAATTACGTGACTTTTTCACCACTGGGCTCTCCCCCCCCCCCTCTCTCTCTCTCTCTCTCTCTCTCAGTGCTTCTCCATTTGCTTTCTCGTGCTTTTGGCTTTCTGTGACCTGCCATTTTGTTGTGGTTGTTGTTGTTCTCACTTTTTCGGTGGCCTGGTTTATTTGTTTACTTATAAAGTTTGTTTTGTGTTTTCTATTTCATTGTAGAATGTAGTGAGGACCACTTTTGAGATAGGCAGATATCCTGATAAATGTTTCATCATCATCATCATCATCATCATCATCATCAGTCATATCTCTGTCTCCGCTATCTCGGTAGTTTTTTTTGTAGTTTTTTTGTTGTTGTTGTTGTTGTTGTTGTTGTTTTTTCAGTCACTCACAGTTCTTTCAGTGTACATGGGGTGAAGGCAAAATGGACGCGACTGAGCGTTTCCAGTGCTACTCCGCTTCAAAAGTTTTGACCATGATTCCACTAACGCAAAGATCTTATAGTTACCTGTAATATGTTTAACACGTTTTGCATTACTATGTAGTAACGCGTTAGTGAAAGTCGTCTGCTTGATAAACAGCTCCTTTCTAAGTTTCACGTTGACCAGACTGGACCAAAGTCAGCTGCAAACACTCGTCGCTACTCAAATTCGAAAATGGAAGCATTCGCTGCTACTGTTTGGGGGGGGGGGGGGGGAAGTGGGGGGGGGGGGGAAGAAAAAAAAACTATCATGGCGGTGCAACACGTGAAGCCAAATAGCACCAGAAACACCGCGTCCATTTTTGACTACACCCTCGTTGTGTAACTCATCCCTCTCTGTCCTTCACACCACCTTCACACCTCCCATTCTCCCTCCCTCCTCACTCTTCACCCCCTTCCCCCTCCCCCCCCCTCCTCTTCCTGCTCTCCCCCTCCTTGTCCCCTTCCCGCTCCAATAGCTAATTTGGGCAATGCATTAGTTTGCGAACACTGACCCAGCAGCATGGCTGACCATGGAGTGTTTGAACCAGAGATTGAAATGTCAAATTGGCAAAAGAGCAGCCAGGGATCTTCATTACCCGTGAATCACATTTCTGCTTCCAATCCTTTTCACTTTTTTTTTTTTTAAATCGAAGGCTCTGTGTGAGAGAGAGACAGAGAGAAGGGAGGGGGGGAGGGAGGAGGAAGGGGGGAGGGGGGTAGGAGTGGCGGGTTGGAGGTGGGAGGCGCAAGTTATACAAGATGCATGAAAAAGGACTTAAAAATCCGACTTTGGTGGCCGGGTGCTGTGGACCTCGGAGGAGGTGGTGTGTGTGTGTGGGGGGGGGGGGGGGGGGGTGAGGGGGTGATGGTGGTGGTGGGGGGGGGGGGGTACGAGGATGCACGAAAAGGAACTTAAAAATGTTCTCAGCTATCACTTGAGCGTGAGATTCGATGCGTGTTGCGTGCGGGCTTTGAATGATTCTGGACGAGTGGTGTACTGGCGGACTATCGGTTTCGTACAAATGAAAGAAAGTGAATGGTTCTCCTGGCCAGCTGAAGAGGCCCGTTAAATTATTGATCTCCAGGCTTGCCCGTGGCACTTTGTCTTATGTCAGGCACGATTATCTGCTCCTCAGTGAGTCCTCCCGAAAAGCAATTGAAAATCGCCCGCGGAATGTAATCTTCGACTCTGAACTACAAATAAATCATGACTGATTGATTCCTGACGATTTCGCCTCTCACATAAATCAGGCAGAGATAAGATCTCTCATCTTTGAAGGTAAAATAATTCACACTTGTGGTTTATGTCCCAGCGTATCGGCGTTCCTGGAAAAACTGATGTATAGAATCGTTTTAGAAATGAGAAGGGCCCGGGGGGGGGGGGGGGGGAGCGGGTGAGGTCCGTATTTGCCGGTTTAAACATTTTTATTTATAAATGCAAAGACCGCCGACAAAGAGTAAACAGCATTGTTACACAGACAAGTAAAAACTTCTGTGCGCCGTGCTCAACTGAGACAGTTAGCATACGTACATGACGGAGAACTTGGCGTGAAAAATGAAATGAAATGAAGACGTAGGGGGGGGGGGGGAGGGGGGAGGAAGAAGACAAGAAAGGCGGCGTGTTCCTGTTAGGCATACAATAAATCGAATATTTCAGTACTGAACTAATAATATATTTCAACTTAGGTTTCATTCGCAAGTGAGATCAACGTCTTTCTGGTAGTCTACGTGGTATAATTCATCACTTAGATCTGTGGTACGTACGATCATAGAACGGAATTCTAGAATCGGAGAGTGGCCATTTTAGTGAGCGCTCAGTGTCAAGTCCACAGCCACTGACGGACACTGACCCCACTCAGCCGGCCATTTCAGTTCCTCAACAACCAAGTGTCTTGGTCGCCAGCCATCACCCAGACAAACCCTTGACCAACCCGTCACCCGCAAATGAAAGTCCGTGAAAATATTCCAGACATAATCCACAACACTTGAAAAATATCAAAATCTCGCAGCAAATCGTTCGGTTAGCTTCAGTCTGGCACGCACTGACCGACAGTCATCGAGAAATCATCCAATCAAAAGCCTCGCCTTGGGCCAGCGAAAACGAGAGCGAGGCTTGTGCGCGTGCCAAATTGAACACATTCCTGATTGTTGACAGCCGTCATTAGAACTCTTCAGTCCGCCGGTGGGTCTTTTCATCCCCTGAAGCCATTCTTGTGACGGCGAAGAACAGCTCGGAGGAAATCCATTTAGCCCGGACTGCCGCCTCTTGCCGCTAAAAGGCAAAGCAGGGGCGCGTTCAGTTGACAAAACATGGCACAGCTAGTGACGATCGAAGATGGCCAAACTTGATTTGTGGTCACACACACACACACACACACACACACACACAGACCACGCACACACGTTGCGATTGAATCCAATTTCAGTTCTGCGAAGAAACTTCATCAAATTCATTCTTTTTAATTACTCTTTTACTGACCGCGGTACAGTTGTATGCTAATCTTTTTGCTGTTGAAAGAGATTCAAACCGGTGATCGGGGAAGAGAAAGTAAAGAAAACGAAAAGGCGAAGAAAAAAGCAGAAGAAATGAAAAAGAAGAATCAAAGAAAAAACAAACAAACAAACAAAAACCCAAACAAACAAACAACAGAAACGGAAACGGTAATGACTGCGAAGTGGTTACAAGTTAAGCAAATAAAAGCGACATAAAAGGGACAGAAACCACTTAACTTTGACAAAGGACGGCACAGGTCGACGTTTCGGCTTACGCCTTCTTCAGGACATAGAAGAAGGCGTAAGCCGAAACGTCGACCTGTGCCGTCCTTAAACAAACAACAGCCAAAACAAAAAACAACAACAACAAAAAAAAAAAAAAACAAACAAACAAGGAAAAACAAACAAAGAAAGAAAGATTAAGTTATGGTGTAGTTCATTCCATTCTACTGGATCTGCAAGACTGAAATGGAGAGTGACGCTCTTTTGACAAAAACACCAACACTGAGGAGGGATACAACAAAAAATATCACCCCTTGACATGCAAGTCCACTCAGTTTCATTACCATCACTTACATCCACGCCTTTCTCGCGCTCACACGGAAACTGACACGTGTCTCCTTTTTCTCTTCTCCGAGTTTCATTGAAATTGTAGCGGTCTTCATTTCCCTGTAAATGGCATTTTTTCTGATGTTGTGAAGCTATTGAAGGTCCGATGGCTCAGTTCCCCCTGACAGCTCTTTTCATTCGGGGAGCCTGGTTCAAACAAGACAGAGATAACAGCCACGCAATGCTGTCCGTTCAGGCGATACCGGAAGTTCTCTCTGATGTCCCCCTGTCAGCTGAAGAGAGAGAGAGAGAGAGAGAGAGATGAAATGAAATGTAATGTAATGTAATGAAATGAAATGAAATGATATTTTCCAAGGATAAAAAGGTATAGGTACAACGACTTGTCTTCTATCTTGTCCTTGAGAGAGAGAGAGAGAGAGAGAGAGAGAGGAAATGAAATGAAATGAAACTTTATTTTCCAAGGATAAAAAGGTATAGGTACAACGACTTGTCTTCTGTCTTGTCCTTGAGAGAGAGAAAGAGAGAGAGAGAGAGAGAGACAGACAGACAGACAGTGTGTGTGGTGAGGTGGGTGTTTGGGAGTTTAACGTCCTTTTCCACCATGTGTGCGTACTATCAAAGACGGGGCAACGAGAAAAAGGCCAGTACAAATATTTCGTCCCAGCTGGGATTCCAACTCTCGACCCGAGCATTGACAGTCCAACGATCTACCACTCGGCTATCCCGGCTCCTTTAACTGTTCACTCATGGATTGCACTCCAGTGACCGACTGACGTACATGTTGTAGGGCAAAGGCACGGTCACAGCAAACTGATATTATCCACGGAAGTTTCCTCAATCAAAGCGCCTCAGTCATCCTAAAAACGTGCTACTTTACAGCTCTGCTCACAACCACCATGATCAAGTACATCACAGTATGCGCTGTACAAACTTGTGTCAG
Source organism: Batillaria attramentaria (assembly GCA_018292915.2). Classification (NCBI taxonomy): domain Eukaryota; kingdom Metazoa; phylum Mollusca; class Gastropoda; family Batillariidae; genus Batillaria; species Batillaria attramentaria. The sequence goes on from JACVVK020000011.1 coordinate 3,851,563, forward strand.
TAGAAGGCCACCTTCTCAAACACGCCATAATATTATCTTCTCTGGCTCCTGCTGGGGAGAGAGAGAGAGAGAGAGAGAGAGAGAGAACTTTCTTTTCCAACGGAAGTGATTTAACCAAAAAATGATTAATTTTCAATGAGAGAGAGAGAGAGAGGATGATGATGATGATGATGATGAAACCTCAATACCCAAGGACTGAGACATTGAGAACCTGTCTGACAATCTGTCCTTACTGAACTACGACAACATTACAAAACACAAAAGCTAACAGAATATTAAAAACGTAAACAAACAATGAAAATAGACGGAAAAAAAATGAACACACACACACACACACACACACACACACACACTCACCGCGCGCGCACACACACACACACACACACACACACACACACACACACATACAGAGTAGCATAGCGTGCCCTCACCACCACCACCACCACCAACAACAACAACAACAAAAGCCGGATCTGCCGTGGAAAAGATAATAATGGAAAACAAGACAATAGCTTAAGCTGTGAACGTGTCGCCACACTACAGTAATTACCTGCCTCCACCCTGGCGGCTCTGCAAACTGAGTCGTTGCCACCTCCGCATATCCACACCTGATCCCAAATGCACAGAGAAGCTCAAAGGCAGAAATAGATGTTAGGTGGAAGCCACAGATGTTCCACCTTCTCTGCAATATTACTTACTTCAGTACAGTGAACTGATGAGGCATGGAAGGTAAGTTATGAAAGTGAACTGTCCAGTAGGGTTTCATATTTTGATTAACGTATTAAATTTGTCCGTCACAAAGACCGTGACTTCAAACATGTACAAGCCAGCAGGCTTGTACACGATGAATATTGTCTGCTGGAGCTGGTGTCACAAAAAAAGGGGGGGGGGGAGTCAGTGACTCTTTGCAGAAGGGAGCATGTCTACTTGCCCCAGGACTACACCAAGCCTAACCCTAACCCTAACCCTACCCCTAAGCATGTGGTGCCACACACTGAGAAGGAACATAGAGCCGGGAACAGAAACCTGGGGGAACGATACCAGTGGGAACATGGACCTGGAGGAAAATAGACCTAGGGGAACAGAAACCTGGGGAAACGTAGACCTGGGGGAAAATAGACTTGGGGGGAACAGAAACCCGAGGGAACACAGACCTGGGACAACATGGACCTGGGGAAACGTAGACCTGGGGAAACATAGACCTGGGAAACGTAGACCAGAGGAAACGTAGACCTGGGGAAACGTAGACCAGAGGAAATGTAAACCTGGGGGAATATAGACATATCCACTCACCTGTCCACTCTTTTGATGATCACATGAATGGTAAAGAAGAAAAGCAGTTTAGGAGAGGATAGGCCAAACACACACACACACACACACACACACACACACACACACACACACACACACACACACACAACAACAACAACAACAACAACAACAACAACAAACACCTAGATATAAATAAAGATCTGTGGTAAACCGGACCTGGTAACAGCTGCAGTTCACTAGATGTGGCACTGAGTCTGTTTCACACTGATAGCAAAACAAAGCGCGTGAAATCATACGAGATAAATAGAGATGATGCATGCAGCACCAGACATCGTGTAACTTGAAGCATGTGGTGCGACTGTGAACAAGCAGGCGGAGATTGGGAAAGATAACCACCAGGATTTAACACAGCTGATCTGAAGGGTATAGCTGCAAAAATGACAATACGCTGGGAAGTTGGTCCACAGACATAATACATATTGATCAGGCCGATACACCCAGTGACACAGAAAGCAATAGCCTGCGCAGCTTTGCGGAGTGGACACGGGCTGGAAGTTTGAGTATATTAATTTTTATTTCTGTGCAGAACGGTCATAATGGAGGTACATGTAACGCCGTTGGAAGTGCACATGTATAAACTCACGCCGCTACCGCTCCACCAAGACCATTTTGTTATGATTTCTCTGCATTTTACAGCACACTGATAAAGTGATCACATAAGCACATCAGCATATTCAAACATTCAAACACTGAAATTTGGGTTGCACACACAGGCCTACACACACACACACACACACACACACACACACACACACATATCACCACTCCCACCAGCACAGACTATTCGGGTAGCCGGGATAGCCGAATGGGTTAAAGCGTTACACTTTCAATGCTCGGGTCCTGAGTTCGAATCCCGGCTGGGGCCAAATATTTGTGCTGGCCTTTTTTGCTCGTTGCCCCATCTGTGATATCGGGTACCCATACGTGGTGGAAAAGGACTTTAAGCCGGCTCCACCACCCTCCATCCGCTACCCCCAACCCCTCCCACCTCCCTCCCAGTCCCCACCACAGACTATTCCGTTATTTGTGAGAGTTATCAATATCAGTAAGATCTAATCACCTAGAACACAAAAGAAACCAGAACATAACTGGATCCACCAATCATCTCATATTACGTCGCACTTCCGACATTTGTGGTTTCGGCTTACAGCCAGTCGATAGGCGCCACGTCAGCACTAAAAACTCACGTGATTCGGACAAGGCACCTTGGGTGTTTGTTGTGAGTGATTGGCCAGCGATGAGAGATGACGTTTATGACTGGCTATAAAGCAGCGCATCTGTAGCAGACAAATGACAATTTTCGCTGCAGCGTAATAAATGTCAGCTATTGTTTTATTCCGTCTCTGGAGGAGCGGCAGCTGCTCTCTCTCTCTCTCTCTCTCTCTCTGCTCTGTTCAGCTGTAGCCGAGAAAAAGTCTTTGTTGCTAGCGCGGCGTTAAGCCCTAAATAACTAAGCTAAACTCTCTCTGTTTGTCTCTCTCGCATGTGTCAAGGTGCTTGTGTTGTGAGGCTAGCGTGAGTTTCGTGCTGTCTAACGTAAAACTATCCACCCCAAGTTACCGGCGTACACGTGACATCAGTTACCAAGCATGTCAGTGCATGAGAGAGAGAGAGAGAGAGAGAGAGAGAGAGAGAGAGAACCAACAAACTTTAATTTTCAACGGAAAAGATTCAGTTAATTTTCAATCTGCCGTTGCTACAAAAGAAAAGAACTACTGGCAAAAAGCAAAGAAAAGCATACAACACTGAGCAACAACAACAACAACAGAAAAGAGTAATGCAAAACTACCAACAAAATCAGTGCAAAGCTCACGCACCCATACAGAGAGAGAGAGAGAGAGAGAGAGCTTGCACTGCGCAGCGAATCAAGAGTCCTTGATCAAGTTTTACCGGAACTAGTGCGTGTGTGGCGGCATACCTACAACAGAGAAACAGAAAAAGAGAAAGCCACCCACTCGTTCTGAGATCTAACTACACGCCATCAAGCACATACGGGCATCACCCAAGCCCAAGGGAGATAGTTAGCCCAAAGTCAGACCTACTGACAGTTGCTTTCTCCTTCTGGTTGGAAAAGGGGCGGTTCCCAGAAGACCGGAGTTTTCACGATAATGGCGGGACCCAGATCCGATCTTGGAGCAGATAAAGAGCGGTCAATTCTCCAGTGATCTGGGAAAGTCAGCACTGAACGCACGCAAAGTCGATCGCCTCAGCAGGTATGGGCTGACGCGGTCAGTTTGAGGGTTATCTTGGTGATGGTTAATCGCGGCTGTTGGTCGGTTGGTCGCCACAGAAATCGCGACACATGCTGTTTCTGTTAGAAGCATCAGAAGAAAATCTTTCACATTACAAGCCGAACACGGGGACACACACCGCGCGCGCGCGCGCGCACACACACACACACACACACACACACACACAAATACAAATCTGTTTCCTTGTCGCCCATGTTCTGGATGTAATGGTCGGTGCAGAGCTCGAGAAAACTTCGGGCAGCGCCCCCCACCCCTTCCCCACTGCCCCCCCCCCCCCCCCCCCCCCCCGCCACATGCCCCCTACCCATGTCCCCTTCCACCCCCCCCCCACCCCCCCCCCCCCCAAAAAAAAAAAAGAAAAAAAAAGAAGAATAAATGTACAGATCACAGATACAATGTAAATCACAGATAAATAAATAGATAAAAACAAACACAGACAAAACTTCATCAAAACTTAGGTGTGCAACACCCAGCCACCTACTCCATTATTCTCGCATAGGCATGAAAAAACAAGTCCGAGTATTGTTTACAGCACAGCTGCGCTTCTGCTTCTCACCTATCCAGTGAGTTTCGGACGATGCACCCATCTCTAGGGCTTATATTACATTCACGTTGTAACGTGAGCCCATGGACGTTCAGTATCAGCTGAAAAAGACAATGTCCGACGGTGAACAACCTTTCAAAAAACAAACAAACAAAAACACACCAGGGTGCAGCTGCAGAGATGGATTCGGCGGCGAAAACATCCACAAAAAGTAAACACAGTGATTTGTTTTTCATCTGAGACAAACAGGAAAAGTATTTAATGTAGAACACAACCCAGTGAGCAGTCAGAAAGCGGCCCGCAGGCGGCAACGATCGGCTCAGTGCCGGCAACAGTCGCCAGGCGGCAGCCAAGTGTCCGACAAGCGAGCCGTAGCGCTTTGCAAACAGCCATCACCATCGTTGCGCAACGTGCCTGCGATCCTTAGCGTGCCAGTCGGCTGGTCATTGTTTATTTAATCAACCGTAAACGGCACACTGGCGGCTTCCCATTCGGCACCCGCTGATTGTAAATTTTCAAAATTATTAAATGCATATATTTTTCACATTGAAAATCTCTTCTTCTTTTTTAAGTGTTTCTCTATAGAGAAACAACTTTATGGGATGGGGCAGATTTCGCTGCGCGCAGTAGTAAGTTTCAGTGATACAAAACAAGACTGTGACGTTTCTCCAGACAATACATTCTTTGGCGCACACAGTGACGTAACGAAATCTGCGCCGTAGACACTTTGCGTGCACACTACGGTGCCAAACGATGGACCCCAGCGTTGTAGGCAAAAATATAGCCCTGCCCAATGTCCAGCCCCGACTCTTTCCCCTGTTTTACCGTTTGAGAACACAAGCTTTCAGATCAGACTACCCCCCGGCCCCCCCCCCCCCCAAAAAAAAAAAAAAAAAAAAAAATTGTATGTGTGGAACAAATTTTAGGTATGGTCATCTATTCACTTGCCAACACCTAAGAGGTCACTTTCAAACCACAATCAACATTCTAAATAAGAACAACATGCGTCTGACCCCTCTCGTGATGTCATGTAAGGACGAAAACAGAAATATTACGACTGCGTTTGTGAGGGACGTTTTTAATAGCCCTATAAGTTTACATATTTAGTTTTTTACGCTCAAATGTATAAGTATTACCATTATCGCTGAGTCAGTGCGTGCGAGCAGTTGTATGTATGTATATGTACACCCCATTGAGTGAGCATGTGATTGTTGTTTGTGTGTGTGTGTGTGCCAGTGTGTGTGTGTGTGTGTGTGTGTGTGTGTGTGTGTGTGTTGGGAGAGAGAGAGAGAGAGAGGATTTTTTATGTATGTGTACTTTTTAATTCATTTTACGTATTGTCATTTGTTAATATGCACATGTCCTTTTAAAAAAGTGACACGGAAATAAACATGAAGCAATAAACAGCACTATGGTGCTGCGTTCTTTTTCGCGGGGGTGTGTGTGGGTGGACGGATGTAATCATGGCCGTCTCCTAAACCACCTCGTTGAAGGGCCTCGTGATTTGAGATGAAGTGGGCAGTCAAATTCTCCAGGCCGGCATTTCACCATTTTTCTCTTGCCGAATTTTTAGAAGAGTTATTGCCCATTTAAAAAAATTGGACATGTTATGTACAGTCGAACACGCTTAAGTCGAATTCGCAGGGGAAATGGATTTTTGTTCGACGTATCCGAAGTTTGACTTATCCGTGACGACGGATAAGGTCGAATTTCGACTCTAGCTTCGAGTTAAGCGAGTTGCACCTTTTCACCCCCTGATTCGGTTTGGAAACTGAACTTGATTTTCCCTGGACAACATGAGCTTACTGCTGCTGCGTTGGTATAGTTCGCCCCCTTGTGTCATTTACACCTGCTGTAAATGCACTGTGACCGTCTAAACAACATAGCGATTGCACCATTACCACAAGGTAACCCCAACCCTAAACCTACACCTAACCCTAAACCGATCTAAGCAGGCGAACTCAACTAACTGGGTGTGGATGCGTTTGAATAGTTTGCCCAGTACGGCCCAGGGGTGCGAACTAGACTGAGCCTTACTTCTAGGATTTGTTGTATTCAATACGCTCGTGTAAGCTGCCATGTCATCGAATCTCCGTAGCTATGTTGTTCACTTTGAGTTCACTTTCAGTTCAGAGTATTGGCTTGGTCTTACCATAGTCACACATGCAATGCAGAGGAAGGAGAAAGCCAAGTTTTTCTGATGGCTGTTTCGTTCTGACATGAAAGCTGTCTGGCACCAAACGATGAAAAGTTTCCAGCTTGTGTTTTCTTCTTCTTTTCTAGTTTCACTGACTCTTATTCTGCTTGTAAGATCAGCAGCGTCATCTGTGTGTGTGTGTGTGTGTGTGTGTGTGTGTGTGTGTGTGTGTGTGTGTGTGTGTGTGTGTGCGCGCGCGCGCGCGTTCGCAGTCATATGATCGCATGTGCTCAATAAATTCTAGTGCAACGTCATATAAACACACGCAGTCAAATAGCAGAAAGATCCAACTCTAACGGCACCAACCGGCAAACTCTCTCTCTCTCTCTCTCTCTCTCTCTCTCTCAAGGGGAGCCGGGGTGGTCGAATGGTAGAGCGTTGGACTTCTAATGCTCGGGTCGTGAGTTCGATCCCCGCTGGGGCCAAATATTTGTGCTGGCTTTTTCATCGTTGCCCCGTCTTTGATATCACTCTATGTGGTGGAAAAGGACGTTAAACCCCCAAACACCCACCCACCCAACTCTCTCTCTCTCTCACACACACACACACCAGGAATAACTCACTGCTTACCCTCCGAATCCGACGGCAAATCACCTTCTTATCACCACTGGCGACACAAAACCTCAGAGATCAGGGGCACAGGGTCAGATCTCACGCCTAGCTCTGTTCTTGCACGTGTTTCTCGCCAATTTCGTGTTCTACCACCCACGATAACCAGCCCTAAGGCCCGCAGGACACAACACTGTCAACCTGTACTTGCACGGAAAATGTAAAATCTCCGTGCAAGCCGTGTTTTGGCGCTGATGCATCAGAAGGACAAAAAGAAATTCCCGTGCCAGCGACTGGTACGACTTATCCCAGGCTAAAATTGCAGATTTCGTTTGACATAACCGAGTTTTGACTTATCCGTTTTTGAGTATCCGTGGAAAATTTAGTCATACAAAGAGCAAGTTTGGCCGGGAAAAACTTTTTGCTTCGACGTATCCGAAGTTCGACTTAAGCGTGTTTGACTTAAGCGTATGGGTCTGTATTCCCCCCCCCCCCCCAAAAAAAAAAAAAAAAAAAAAAGTTCAAATGCCTTCATTTTGTAGATTTGGGAAGTTCATCCAGTTATACTGGACAGGTTCGTAGCACAGCTCTGTAGCTCTGATAGACTTTGTAGGGAAAAAATATTTCTGAGGTAGGGGTCGTTTGCGTATAAGGTCAACTATCTATGAAAACGACTCCTTCAAATTACTCACCATCCCGGCATTTTTGTCACGTGTAACAAACTACCAGCTGCACATATGACAGGAACTACTGCACTATTGTGGCTTTAGTATTAAGAATAACAGAGCTTTTAGATAAACATATTTTTTCAAGTTTCTGCGAGAAGCGCCGGTCAAAAAAGTTCCAATTTTGCAATTTCTTAAGTACATTCCAATGCATTCAAGTCCACGTTTCACCAGCTCTCTAGATCTTCCAGATTGTATGTAAAAATTAATTCAGTCACGGAAGTCACAAAAGCAACAAGGAAATCACAAGATCACTCTCTGGGGCACAGAGTCTTTCAGTGGAAATTACCTCTGTGCACGGTGGGGAAATGGCGCTCACTGCGCTACCGTGACGGGCCTTAATGTCTCGGTGCTCTCAAACACAAGGTCGCGCACTATGTCATCCTTGACCAGCTTTGAACCCAGAGGGATCCTCAATGGCGCAAGTGATGGCAGGCTGTCTTCAGAGTGAAAGTAGACGTGTTTCTGAATCAGAGACATACATAACATGTCTCTGTCTGAATGATCAGATCTATTATTACATTCAGTCCTACAGCACGGGTGTGTATGCTTTTGTAATCGTCTCTTATTCCACCACAAGGCAGGTACGTGACCGTCTGCACCATGCAATAATACTTGCCTGTAGAGTGCAACACCTTTGCCTGTCAGAGTGCAACCCCCTTGCCGTTTACTCACATCCTGTTGGATCAGTGTACCACGTAAACAGTGCCATCAAAGCGCAACAATAATTGTCCGCTGGCAAAGATTTTGCCCAAACGAAAAGTGGTTGGATATTCAAGACTTCGTTTCAAATCGAGTCATATGACACACAAGTCTTCGCTTTTCCCAAAAAAAAAAAAAAATCGCCATTTTTGAAAATGGCGCTGGCTGTAAGCAGTCACATTTTCACGCCCCGCCGAAAAGGGACTGCACTCTGGAGTCTATCACAAGATATGCAAAAGTATCATCTGTCAGACGAGCAGCGTGAGGCTGACGTCAAATGTTTGGTTCACAGACAAAATCTACAAGTATCGTCACTGCTTCCGACATTTCACCAGCCCTCTAGATCTACCAGATTTCATGTGAAAAATAATTCAGTACAGCAGGGAAATCACAAGACACGAACAAGCATCCTCAGACGATCTCATTGCTAGAGGCCGACGTCAAATGTTTAGTAAGTTCACGGAATTGACGTCATCTCTCTCTCTCTCTCTCTCTCCCCCCCCCCACCCCCACCCCCTCAGGATCTAGAGTCATTGGTAGGACTTGAAGAGGGGAGAACCCGCAACAATAACAACAAAACAGACAAAATAACATGAAATTGGGAGAAACAACTTTGTAGGACTGGGCCGTTCCTCCTTGTTTCTAGTTTTGGTTACTGTCAGTATACGACATGTATTTTACATCATCAGATCAACTGGTATTGTTCTCATGGCCATTTTAATGAAAAACACTTCAAGCGGGAATGTTAAACTTTAAAACAATAAATACTTTCATCTCTTTCGGAAGATCAATTCAGTTTGCCCAGAAGATTACGTGACAATAGCCAAATAAATATTGTAAGTGACTATTCTTGTGTAAGACATGAAATAATGTTAATAACACTTTGACATTCAAATTAAGCTTTTATTTCATGATCACATTGATGACAACTTTTTCACAGTGCTTCTTTTCTTTCTAATAGTCCATTTCATCACGAATGGGTAGAAAATTTTACCAATAAATGTTCGCGGAAACCCTATGCTTGTGGAAATATACTGGCAACATTTCTAATCAGACACATGTATTGGAAACTTTCTGTGGATTGGAAAAAGCATTTTGACGACGGCCACCTGTTCGGTTCAGCAGCTGCTGAAACAATGGCACAGTCACTCTGACATCCTCTCCACGAGGGAGGCTAGAAACAAGCTTAAATGTAACAAATAAATCTTTCAGTATTCTGATTTTTGACCTGCATCAGCCCACATTTGGCTCGAGGGCGGTATACGATCGGGTACGGGTAATAAACATCGGCCCACATTCGGCCCACATTCGGCCTACATTCGGCCCACATTCGGCCCACAAGCGGTCTACGACTGGTAGACTATGGAGGCTCGACAAACACGTAGTCGGGCCGATTGCTTTTGCCCAACAGTGGGCCTCTTTCTGTGCCGCCTTTAGTCCGCCTTTGGCCCGCCTTTGGCCCGCCTTTGGCCCGCCTTGGCCCGCTATATGCATGATCACTGGGTAGAGGAGCATGATGTGTTGGCTGAAAGGAAACTCGAGAAAGAAATGATCCTCCGCTGATGTAAGAAACAGAAAACAAAACAAAACTGGTCGGGCTGTGAAGGACGAAATTCTAAAAACGGTAAGTCTTGACGAAAAAAGCTGATGCTGAAATCTGAGGAGCCTGTTTATTCAAAACGTGCGTGCGTGCGTGCTTGCGTGCATGCGTGTGTGTGTGTGTGTGTGTGTGCGTGCGTGCGTGCGTGCGTGCGTGCGTGCGTGTGTGTGTGTGTGTGTGTGTGTGTGTGTGTGTGTGTGAGAGAGAGAGAGGACGAAGACGATGATGATGATAATGATGATGATGATGATGATGAAACGTTTATTAGGATATTATTTGTACGCATTGCTGCCTATCGTACGAGTAGTCTTCTCTACATGCCACAAAAATTTTTTTGGAAAATTAAAAAAGAAGAAGGAAAACACATAGCTACCGAGAGAGAGGGAGAGAGAGAGAGAGAGAGATCACCACAGCCTTTTCGTAAATCCTTCACACTGTCCGTGACCTTACAAGAGCCACAAGCACGAGACATAGGCCAGGTCGACCAAAAGCCAATATTGGTTCTTGGGGTGACATATACCTCACCCCACATCCACCACCTCTCCCCCGAAAGACCCCGAGGCTAGCGTTTAAAGGTTCTCTAGCAGACAATTAGGGATCTCATGTCCCTGTCCCTCTGTGTCCTCGGCCGCCCCTCCCTGACCCCCCGGGATCCAGTGTCCATCCCTGCTGACTCTGGCGATGAGATGAGGCGTCAAGTTACAGACCCCTTCAACATTTGGCACGCCCTCCATTTTGCACTGTGTGTGTGTGTGTGTGTGTGTGTGTGTGTGTGTGTGAGAGAGAGAGAGATAGAGAGAGAGGGTGGGGTAGATGGGTGTTTAGGAGTTTAACGTCCTTTTCCACCACGCATGGGTGATATCAAAGACGAGGCAACGAGAAAAAGGCCAGCACAAATATTTGGCCCCAGCCGGGATTGAGAGAGAGAGAGAGAGAGAGTTGACGCTTTCTCGAGAGACTAAAAAATAAAAACAAACCCTTTTTGTTACTGTCAGGGTTTGTTTTGTTTGTTTTTTTCGCACTTTCACCACGTCGTCGACTAAACAGAAGTTAGTGTTACCGTCTGTTGAGCTCCTTTTTATTTTCCTGTAATTAGCGGGGTTGAAAAAAGATCAGTACAGAATACAAAGAACACTCACACCAGGCTTGTATGTCCTCTGGTGGTTGCTTCTGATCCGAAAATTCGAGAATGATTAAGTGTTGTGAGATGTCCTGTAGACGTGTTTTGAAGCTTTTGTATTCTCATCCTTTCCCTGTAGTTTCGTTACAGTAAGCGTACTCCACTCTCCTATCGGGTAGCCGAGATAGCCGAATGGTAGAGCGTTGGACTCCCAATGCTCGGGTCGTGAGTTTGAATCCCGGCTTGGGCCAAATATTTTTACTATAGTCACTACTGGCCTTTTTTCGTTGCCCCGTCTTTGATATCACCCTTTCGTGATGAAAAATGAGGTTAAACTCCTGAAAACTCACCCACCCACCCACTCTCCTATTCTCGAACGGTGAAGAAACATGTGCTTGCTGTGAAGAAATAAAGCTCTCAGGTCAATAACAACAACAACAACAACAAAGAAACTTCCGTGGCCACCTTATAAACAGTCTATCCATCTATTCACCCATCTGCTCAGATCCGTTCTTACTACAGTTGTACAAGCACATTTTGTTTCCATTTAAAACACACTTTTGAGGATCGGTGAAGAACTGATGATCCCGTCTCCGAACGGTGAAGAAAACGTTCAATATTACAAAGTCTTGATATGTCAAACATTACACGCTATCTTGGGACAAAAATGAAGTGGAACAGATCAGCTGATCGGGGGTCCGTGCGAAACTTCGTTAGTAAAATCGATAGTATGCCGGTATAAGTGACAAGGCCAATGAATGCCACGACGCTCAATCATTGAATTCGTAGAATTTCTTTCCAAAGAGCCAATTTGTGCGTAAAAACTGGAAACATATTCCATGTACAGAATTTTCTGCCTGTCTGAGGTTTTCCTTTTGTTCAGTTATTTGTTGTTGTTGTTGTTGTTGTTGTGTGTGTGTGTGTGTTGTTGTTGTTGTTGTTGTTGTTGTGTGTGTGTGTGTGTGTGTGTGTGTGTGTGTGTGTGTGTGTGTGTGTGTGTGTGTGGATTTTTTTTTTAAAAACCAGCTTTATCTGAAATAGACAGTTAGAACGCTTTTTCCTGATAACCGACGGGGGAGCCGGGGTGGCCGAATGGTAGAGCGTTGGACTTCCAATGCTCGGGTCGTGCCAGTGAGTTCGAACACCGGCGGCTGGGGCCACATATTGTGCTGGTTTTTACTTCGTTGCCCCGTCTTTGATATCACCCGTTAAGTGGTGGAAAAGGACGTTAAACTCCCAAGCACCCACCCCCACCCCGCGATAGCTGATGTCAGAAGTAGGCCCAAAACAGACCAGAAAACGAATCCGTGCACTTTCGTAGCCCGCGGCAAAAGTACGGGTCATTGACACTAGCCCACAGGAGCCGTAGCCGGTTTCCGGGCTTTGTTAACGCCGGGATATTTATGACAGGAAGCGTGGAATGCGACCCAGTGCCGCAGTCCCAAACCACACGGACCTCCATAGCATCATCTTACCATCTTCCTCATTGCCATCATCATGCATAATAAAAATTGCCCCAGGTTTCGAGCCCTCCGTGGATTCCACCCATGACTGACCTAGGAGGAACACCACTGGAGCTGGCAAAGAGTTGGGGCTGCAAAAAAAAAAAAAAAAGTGTGAGTGATGCATGCCTGAGCAGACTGACGTGGAAAGAGCTCACAAATAACCCCCGGCTTGGCATGGACAGCGCCTCGGTCGAGACTGAAACAACTTTCAGCTTCAAACATGTTTTAGTTGATATGTTTGTTTCACTTTAATTACTAGCTTACAGCCAATAGAAAGAGTTTTTGTTCGATTTGTTTTTTTCGTCTGCAGCTCAGCTTAAAGTCCTCAATAAACTGACAGCCGCTGTAATGTTGCAGAGTATATTATGTTCTGGCTCTACTGAATATTACATTCTGCAGCTGTCGCTTTTTTCCCCCTGCAGGATTCCATTACAGAATACTTGTTGCATGTTGGCGTTTTCATCCCTCGTTGACATTTCACTTTCATTTCAACAATCTTTGTTTTAATTTTCTCCTTGTTAACGGCGTCGTATTTGTTCCAAGCTCAGATTACTGGTCGAAAACATGATGCAAAATGCAACTGTTTTGTCTGAGAGGTAGACGTTTTAAAGGCCCATTTTTCCAATAATTGTATGGTCAAAAAAGGTTTTGAGCTCTGTTGGTACGGCGTGTGCCGTCTAACGTCTTATCGCTTAAACACCTGAACAGTGACAGAATCAGTCTCACAGGCTGGCACGCAGAATGCTTGTAGTTTACGTGACGCGAATATCAAGGAATCTGAGAGTGGTTTATGGTGCGGTCAACAGCTGGGTTAGTTAGAGAATTTCAGTTTTTCGCCGACTTGGAGAGAGAGAGAGAGAGAGAGAGAGAGAGAGAGAGAGAGACTGACTGAAACTTTTATTTCAGGATAAAGACTTGTAGGCATGGTCTGCCTATCTTACAAGCTGTCCTGCTAATCTAGAAACACTAAAAAGTAAAGGCTAACATGACAAAAAGTATACCAGGCACAAAAGGAGTAATCTAATAAGGAGAGAGAGAGAGAGAGAGAGAGAGAGAGAGAGCAGTATCCAAGCGAACATGAACATGATCATGAACATAGCGCAATATTTATTTATTTATAGCGCAATAACCTATTTCTAGCGTACATGTGCTTTTTTATGATTTATTTCCATGTTTACTAAGTGTGTGTGTGTGTGTGTGTGTGTGTGTGTGTGTGTGTGTGTGTGTGTGTGTGTGTGTGTGTGTGTGTGTGTGTGTGTGAGAGAGAGAGAGAGAGAGAGAGAGAGAGAGCAATGTCCATAGTGATCATGAACAGTAACCTTTTTCTAGCGTATATGTGCTTTTTAATGATTTATTTCCATGTTTACTAAGCCTCAAAGAATCCCACATGTTCTGGAACAGTTTCGCTTGTACATGCACCTGAACGTTCGAAATATTCTATAATAATGACCAGAAGAGCTGTCACAGCGATGCAATGCTATGTACGCTTTGCGTGAGCGGTCGAAAATTCACATTCTCCTACTGAGCGATCGGTCTTGTATGGAAGCCTCTCAGTATCTCTCGCTCAGTCTGTGCTGAGCTAGCAGCATCATGATGTGCCCTTCTGGTGGCTCACTCAGTGCCAGCCTTTGAAATGCTGTCACTGTGCAGGTGTCCATGCAGGTGGTGTGATGCTTGGTACCACCAAAACTGTGGGCATAGAACTCCTCGGCTGTCGGTGGTTTAGTGGTTGAGAGACTTTGTCAGCAATGCGAGAGGTCAGGTTCGAGTCCCATCCGGGGCGAAGAATTTTTTCTTCTGGTACGTGGCACCGTTCATTCGAGCCGATCGTCAGTCGGGGGTTCTCTCCGGGTACTCCGGCTTCCTCTCCCTTTGTTTCGGGAATGTTCAGCCCACAAAATTTGAAAATGAATGCAATTCTAAATTCCGAAACTTAAATAGCTGAGCTGACCCTTCGCACCACGTGATTGCCGGTAATGTCTTCCTGTCCAGCGTGTGAGAGCATGCGCTTGATTCACGCGGGCGTGTGTGTGGGTTCAGCTCGCAACGTTTGAGCCAATTCAAGAAAAAGCCCCCCTCCCCCCCCCCCCCCAATACACAGTTATGATGATGATGTTGATGATGATGATGATTAAGACTGGGCCTTTGATAGCGCAACTGTTCCAAACGAACGCAAATGGGCCACACAAAAAAGTTGGCCTCTGAGAAAACTAATAAATCTGGAATTTGAGAATTTAACACCGGTAATGACAACAACTGAACAACTAAACAGGAAAACAGGACGTGAAAGATTTACAACGTCTGGCATCGGTCTTGGGGATATAGAATATCACGGAATGAACATTATAAGCGGGAGCAACAGCGTCATGTTGCAGTGTGTGGAGACGAACAAAGTCACGCACGTCACATTACCACGGGAACCAGAGTAACTTGGGGACACTCCGATAATTTGTTTCAGATCAGAAATGGTACGTGCGTGTCCTGGGTCGTGCGTGTCCGTTACTGAACATCGGGGGGGGGGGGGGGGGGGGGGGTGAGGGGGGGGGGGGGGCAAACAAACAAACAAACTTGACAGTGGAGAAGTCCAGAGAAGGAAACTTAACCAATCCAGTGTAATCTTAGCAGATATTGTTATTTCAATCCGATTCCAGTTTCTTGCATTTCAGACATCGTCTATTGTTTTCGTTTTCCTTTATCCTAGTTCTCCAACAGCGATTGGTGGAGAGCCGTAAGGTTGTCGATCTACCTGTAAACTATACGATATCCACCATAACAACTGAACTGGTCTTGGGCTACAACTTTCTTCTCTGTCACCTTCCTCGTACTACACCTACAGCCCTGCCCCCAAAAACCAACCTATAACAGTATATTATTCTCTCAACCCCCGCTAATTGTTTTTTTTTTCGAGAAATTCACAGTGACGCTGACTTAGGTCTGTCTGTCTGTCTGTCTGTCTGTCTGTCTGTCTGTCTCTCTCTCTCTCTCTCTGTGTACTACATGCCTATGTTTGTTTTGTGTTTTGATTTAGCCTTTTTCTCTTTCTCCTTCGTGTTTTTATAATCTTATGTTGTAGTTTAGCAAGGACAGATTGTCAGACAGGTTCACGTGAACCTGTATCTCAATCCTTGTGTAATAAAGTTTCATCATCATCATCATCTCTCCCCCTCTCTCCTGACACACACACACACACACACACACACACACTTTTATATGAACTATATATTATACCAGTTAATACCCCCCCCCCCCTCGGGGAGCCGGGATAGCCGAATGGTAGAGCGTTGAACTCTCAATGCTCGGGTCGTGAGTTCGAGTCCCGGCTGGGGCCAAATATTTGTGCTGGCCTTTTTTCTCGTTGTCCCGTCTTTGATATCACCCTTACGTGGTGGAAAAGGACGTTAAAACTCCCAAACACCCACCCCCACCCCCCTCCCCTTTAGACTGTTTACAAAGTTTTGCATTAGCGAATTACTACAGGGCGAGAAAACTTTCCAAATGACTTCCAATCAAATTACCTACCTTCTTCCCAAAGTTGAACTATTCAATAACAATTACGCCCATGGAAGTCTGGGCACCTAATCACTCCTGTAGTGGGCAAATTAAGCAACAGTCGCCACTAAAGTCCAGCACTAGTCGACTGCAGATACGCCCACCAACAGTACCTTCCCCGTCACTTCGAAGCCGGTGTAACATGCAAAATCCCCCCCCCCCCCAAAAAAAAAACAACAACAAAAAACAACAACAACAACAACAACAAAAAAACAACAACAAAAAGCAAACAAACAAACAAACAAAAAAACAAAAAAAAAAACGGAATAAGGAGGAAAAAGTCAGACGAATCTTTTGGTTTCCAGGCGGGATTCGAACTCGTGACCCGAGCATTAGCAGTCGGTCCGATGCTTGCCCAGTTTTACTCTCCAGGATGCAGTACGCCAGACAAACTCCGCGGCATGAACAACAACAACAATAATAATAAGAAGAAGAATTTATATCAGTAGCGGTGACTAATCTGACCGTGAGCTTTACAAAAAGTAAGCACGAACAAAGACAGAAAGAAAGAAAGAAAGAAATGCACTGGAAAACAGAAAAATACATGAATAACATACTAACATGAATACACATCCAACCTTCCTACAGACAGATAGACATAGGAGGGAGGGAAGAAAGTCATATAACAAAGGGGAAGGGCACAGGGCACAGGGCACAGTACTCAGGCTCCTAAGCATAAAGCACCCCGGGCCAGTGCAGCTGTGTCATGCTCTAAGTGAGCCTTTGCCGCTGCGCTACTGAACGGCCGTCACCGCGAAGCGTGAGTTCGAACCCAGGTCGAGCTTGTGATATGTGATACCGATTTTTCCTGGTTACCGGGCTGCTCATCGGGGGTTTCTCTTCGGGTTATCCGGCTTTCCTTCCCCAACAAAATTGAAAAAAGATCGGACAGGTATTGAGCGTCGCTGCACTGCGGTGATGCGCTTCCTCCAGGGAAAGCAGCCTGAATTTCCCGAAAGGGATAGTAAATTAGATTTTTTTTTTTAAGTCTCCGGAGAAAATGGTGCCGGGGAGTTCATCTGGCTTGGCACACCGGGTTTGGTCGACCCCGTAGTATTCCGTCTACGGTGAAAGCAATTCGTTGTACTTAGGTACGCCTTTGTGACTCTCGCCCTGGTCGTAGGTACGTCCTTAGAGAAGATGCAAACTGACATGGTGTCCCTGATTCCATTTGGGTCGCCGCTTCAGAATGGCGTCTTCCAGCCCCTTCTGTTCACAGCTGGGAGGGTCCGGTCTGATGCAAAATGATGTTTACAGGGTACTAGTTCCTCCCGTTTACCCGTTTAGACGTCTCGATAGGCTCGTGTGTTGGCAAAGAGACCGTTCTGTAGACACGGTTGTCTGAGTCGACTTTGCGGAATGTCTGACAGGCACGATTGTGTGAGGCCTCCAATCCATCCCCACCCCACCCTCCTTAACTCCCTCCCCCCCATCCCACCACACCCCTCCCCGGCGAGTACCGGGCAGAACGTTTTCTTGCATAAAGATTATTTCTTTCCTAACGTCGTCCGTTTCCTCGATCTTGACTGTGGTCGCTAAATGTCACTTCGATTTAAATGTTTTCATGACGATTCCGTTCAGAAAAAGTCATAAGTTCGCAAGTGAGCGGTGGTCTAACAGGTAGCGCGTCGGATTTAGCCGCTGCGCTACTGAATGGCCGTCACCAATGTCATGGTGATGAAGCGTGGGTTCGAGCCCAGGTCGAGCTTGTGAAATGTGATACCGGTTTTTCCTGGCTGCCGGGCTGCTCATCGGGGGTTTCTCTCCGGGTTATCCGGCTTTCCTCCCTTAGTAAAATTGTTTTAAAAAATAGGATAAATATTGGGTGGCGCTGCACCGCGGCGACGCGCTTCCCCCGGGGGAGGCAGCCCGAATTTCCCGAAAGAGATAATAAAGTAGTAAAAAAAAAAAAAAAACGAGCACGCAAGAGCGCTTGCATTGAAGTAAGGTCTTAGTGAACGTCGCTTCAGTTCTGGCCTGGTATACACGAAGGGAGTGCAGCTAGGACAAACGCGAGCGCTTACATTGCAGTAGTAATGTCTTAGTGAAAGCCGGTCGTTCCAGTTCTGGCCTGGTTTTGTGAAACGCGTTTAGCGGCTAGGATAAAGGCGTTTAAATCTAAACGGGCGTATAAGAATGGGAAGTCACTATTGTTAAACGTTGATTCCTCTTGTGGGTGCACTTACATAATTACATAAACATAAAAAAACCCATAAAACATAACTTTATTGCCATACGTATAAACATTAGGAATTCGTTGTGGTTTTAAAAGAGTTTGCAATCACACATACATGCATGCTGTCACTTGCTCACTTATATTACAGTCACTCACACTTAAATGCTAATAAAATCACATTAAACCTTACTAACTAAAATGCTGAGACACTAAGAACAATAAAACAGATTAATAAAGTAATTTGATAAAGTACAACATCATGTTATCACATATCAGCTGGGAGGGGTGAGGGTGAGGAAGCACACTTCACGGCTGTAGGATAGAAACTGTTTCTGAACCTGACTGTTACACGATACAAGCATCTTTTTTGAGACTTTTCTCTTTTTCGACTAAGTTCTTGTCCCTGTCGGGAAAGTCTTGTCACTTCTGTTCTCATAATCAACGGTACCTCGACGTGAGTATGATCAGAACTAGTCATTATTGTATCATTCGGGCCTATCGTCGGGGGCTCTCTCCGGGTACTCCGGCTTCCTCCCCCTCTGCTTTGGAAATGCTCAGCCCACAACATTTAAAAAATAAATGCAATTCTAAATTCCGAAACTTAAATAGCTAAGCTGACCCTTCGCGCCACGTGATTGTAATTTGTGTATGTCCAGTGTGTGAGAGAATGCGTGTGATTCACGTGCTTTGAGCCGATTCATGAAATTGGGAAAAGTGCCTATACAATACTCATTATTATTATTATTATTTCTGAAATAATCATGATCCTACCCGAGAGGAATATTCAAGACAACATTTTGACTCAAAGTTGCAGCAGGAAGAAATCCGCCATCGCCGCTAACCCCTGTGGTCAAGGTCACCAACTGCCCGCGGACAATATCACAGTCTACGTCCACAGAGCTACATACACCATTCTAACTCTTGTGTCCACCACCGAGTTGCTGAAGGGCGGAAGGGCGAACCGGACGCTTGGCAATTTGTAATCGCCCTCTAGGAGCCGGATGCCTTTTTTACGAGCTAATGATCGTAGTTAGTCGCTGTTTTGTCAGCTCTGATGGGAGAATCGTGGGTCCTTGATGGCGCTCCATTCAGTACAGCCTCAGGGTCCTGTTTCACGCGTCTAGCCTTCTGAAGCCGCAGGGTTGTGATGGTGATCTGAGAAGTGTTTCATTTTCCGCTACATCTGCTGGGATTTACGGGGGCTGGGACCCCATTGGTTGGACAAAGCGTGCAACAGATACCCTTGTTAGATGCCGTCACGGCTGCGTGGTGTTGGCCTACTGTACTGTTTTTGTCCTTGGCTTGTCGGCTGATTGTTGTGGTTTTTGTGAGTGTGTTGCTGCGCCTCGCTGGAGTTTATGAGTTTTTGAAAGCCTTAAAAAAAAGGAAATATGCTTTTTGTGTGTCACTGCCGCGATATTTTCTTTGCAGTTTGGATTGGAGTGGGGACTGGCGTGGGACTGATGTTTATTTGAGGTTGTGTGCACGCGCCACGATGTGTGTGTGTGTGTGTGTGTGTGTGTGTGTGTGTGTGTGTGTGTGTGATCTGAGACTGATTTGATATTTTGTCATTTTCCTTCTGCGGTCGATTTGACTGGTTGTGTCAGATCTGCAGCCCGGTGTCACAGGATATTTCGGAACCGGACGAATGGGAACCATTCCGATTTATCCTGGCCCTCTGGTGGCAGGATTTTTCGGAACCATTCCGATTCTGACTCTAGTGACAGGATATTTGGAAACCACCAGGATATTTCGGAACCGTCTAGAAGGTCATTAGCCCACATGATTTTTGTCTGCCAGGTGCGGGATAAATGGGAAATAAATATCCTAGGATTTTTGGGAACCGGTTCCGATTTATCCTGGTTCCGAAATATTCTACGACACCGGTCGCCATGACGAATCCCACAGTCTTCTCCAGGTCATGTGACGGCATCCCCAAAGCTGCATCTGTAGCTCTGCGCCCTTTCGTTAACGAAAGTTAGAAGTGCACTGTTGTTGGGTTTTGTTTTTTTTTTTTGTTGGTTTTTTTGTTTTGTTTTGTTTGTTTGTTTTTTTGTTTTTTTAATTTTGTTGGCTGAACTCTGACTTCCAAAGCAGAGAAGGAGGATCTGGAAACCGGAGTACCCGTAAACCGGGCTTCCCCGACAGTCGGGCGCGGTAGAACGGTGTTACAGGTGAAAAATTCGATGCACCAGGCGGGATTTGAACCCCAACATTACTCCGCCCCATTGGTGGCACGAGTCTTTACCTCTACACCACCAACAAATCCCAAACTCCACCCACCCCCTCCAACGAACCCCTCCTCTTGCTCCCCCCCCCCCCGTTCCCCTCAAGCAAACCCCCAGAGATGTCATGTTTTGTGTGTGTGCCAGCAGATTTCCTCCTCTGGGTATGATACCGGTCTATTTGTTCCGCATGACTGCGGCTGACAGCCGGCGCAATGTTACAAGCAGCGAGTTTTTCATGTTACGCTGGCTGCCTACGCCTTGTGTGTGATATGTAAACATGGAACGGCTTTCCATCTGAAACGAGTCCCCCAGGGGTGCCAAGTTTTGTAATAACCGCCGCGCAGACACTAAAACAAGGAAAAGAAACGGGGAAAAAAGCAGGGAAAAAAAAAAAAAAAAAAAACACCAGTAAAAAAACCCAGCAAGTTGATGGCTAGGAATTAGCTGTTGAAAAATGTG
>JACVVK020000011.1:3875000-3915000 GCA_018292915.2 Batillaria attramentaria
TTTAGGAATAGAAACTTTTTTTTTATTATTAAGATTCAGGAAAAAAATAGTAGTGAAAAGAGAGGTCCAGTTTTCACAGCCTTGAAACAAAAACGTTAAAAATCAGTACATCTCTTCCACCCAGAGATTTCGCACACCTGCCGGATCTTGTTTTCGAACTGAGGACATTGTGGCAGAATCAGTGGACTCGCTGACTGAGCTGGGTTTTTTTTTTTTTGTTTGTTTGGTTTTTTTTTGCCACCATCTTCTCCCCTTGACAACCTCTCCATGTCTCCCCTGAGTTTTGTCTGGTCAAGAAAAAAAACCAAAACAACCCCCCCCCTCACCCCAAACACACACCCCCTTCCACCCCTCTGTCTTATTTGACAGGCTACTATACAATCTTCCCACATGCATGCTACCACCTCTACTGATTTCTTCGCAAAAAAAAAAAAAGCCCAGGCTCTCTTTTCTCTTCTACCTCATTCTCTTTTCCATCTACTCTGGTTTCCTCCATAACCAGGGGTTCATTAATATCTTCAGCAGAGCGTGGAAATTAACCTCATGACTCCTCGTGCCGCTTTAAAACGGATGAGCGAGCGAGCTAGAGGGAGGGAGGAGGGGGGTGCGGGAGTAGGGGGGTGCGAGAGAGAGAGAGAGAGAGAGAGAGAGAGAGAGAGAGAGAGAGAGAGAGAGAGAATTTATTTTCCAGCGGCAAAATTGAAGTCTTGGCACAACAACCACATTTCAGCTTGTCGATGCTAAACTTGAAAAAGTAGAGGAATATGGAAATGATAAAAATCTATAATCATTCTACAGACATATATGCACACAGACAAAGAGAGACATGGGGGAGGGGGACAGAGAGAGAGAGAGAGAGAGAGAGAGATGATGATGATGATGATGATGATGATGATGATGATGAAATGTTTATTGGGATACGTCTCTTAGGATACTTCTTGTAGGCATCTCTGCCTATCTTACAAGAAGTCCTCACTACATTCTACAATAATAATCAAACAAAAACAAAATCAAAACATAATATGCAAAGATAAACTAACAATCTAGGCTACCGAAAAAGTGAGACCCCCCAAAGAGAGAGAGAGAGAGAGAGAGAAAGAGTTTACCGGGGGGGGGAGGGAGGGACGGGGGGGGGGGGGGGGGTGAAGGGGAGGTTCTAACAGCGTCCGCATCGAGCCATCGCTTTAATCAGACTGCGAGCTCATCCGTTAAACGTCTAATATCTGGAAGCATCAGCAGGTTCCGATAATTGGAAATGGTTCCCTGTGTCCCGTTGGCAAGTACACGTGTTGCTCGTTTGCTTGGCGTGTTTGTGGTAATGCTGGTAAAAAATCAGAATGAAAACCACAATCTGTAGTGACTCCCCGGGCGTCTTTGAGGTTTAGCTTGGCGGTGGTGGTGAAACCGCCACGCCTATATGTTTCAACTACAAAAATAATGAAGCAAAGTCGGAGATTTTATCCCAGCATGACGCCATATGAACCTGTTTAGTTTGTGAATGTTGCGTTGCTTCCTTGTGAGGAGATATTGCAGTATTAGCTCCCCGTCGGGTCTTACAGCGTGGGGTGTATTCACTGACCTGGTGGTTGCGTCACTAAAATTTAGGTGCAGCAGAACTACAGACGCTTCAGTTTAGCATGTACACTGTGTAAATGAGAGACAGTGTGTGTGTGTGTGTGTGTGTGTGTGTGTGTGTGTGTGTGTGTGTGTGTGTGTGTGAGAGAGAGAGAGAGAGAGAGAGAGAGAGAGAAGGTCTGAACTGACATGCCGTACCACGACCTTGTCAGGAAGCTGAAAGCCTGACTCGCCGGCTTACTTTGAAGTTCAGCCGCAAGCAGCAACATAAGGCACACACACACACACACACACACACACACACACACACACACACACACACACACACACACACACACACACACACACACACACACACACGAACGAACGAACGAAAAGAAACGAGAAAACATCATGATCAAACAAACACTGAAACAAACGAAAACTAATGCTAAATACATGGAACAGCACAAAAACAACAACACCGAAAGACGCACCCCAAAAACTGCAACTTCTTCCTAATACAAATATCTTTCTTCAAAGGATTACGACCGAAAAACACCCACGTTGGACTGTCTTCTAGCCCTGTCATCTTCATTTTTTCATTACCCGAAGCGCGCTCAGCGGCCAGTGAAGGCCTAGAGAAGAATGTCTTTTATCCTCTATCCGGCCACACATCGGGCAACTCACTGTGGGGGTCGGCGTGAAACGTTTTGACAAGCTCATCATTGCTCGTGCGGCTATCGTGGGAGGCACTGATATTATATTGTCTGGAAGTTTGAACAAGGTCGGTGGTATGTACAGGGGCAGTGCAGGCGGGTGAAGGTGACTTGCTGGTTGGTCAGTCGCGAGATATCACGCCCTTGTCCACCACATACCCAAAGGCAGGGCAAGAAATCAAAAACAAAACAACACAAAAGAAAAACTCCAAACAACCAAAACACAAAAACAACCAAGGAACCCAACAACAACACGCCCCCCTCCTCCCCCCCCCCTCGCTAAATAAAATAAAATAAAATAAAATAATATAAAATAAACAGCAACAAGAAACCAAAACAAAACAAACCATTTTTCTTTAAACTGCCAGCACACTGTTGGCTCTCAGCCGAGTATCGAACTCACGACCCGAGCATTAACTGTCCAAAACTCACCAGGTCGGTTATACCAAGTCTTACCGACCATCCACATCAGGAGGGAGATAACCCTTGTGCCCACGACCCAGTTCTAAACCCAGAACGAGGCTCAAATTGAAGACTCACTTCGTCGACTGGAGCAGGTCCGGCTTCCGACGAGAGACTTACGCCGGACCACCTGAGCCATCTGGACATTCTGTACACCCAGACAGCAGAACATTTTCGGTTTTCGGGTGTCCAAACTGGCATCATAGTCCAGTCTTTTCAACAGCTTCACGACACACACAGAGTCAGTCCTGATCGTGAAAGACACAGACCGTCAATGACATTCATTGCTGAGCACGGCCGTGACAAGGACTGGAATTTCTCAAAGTCTGACTGAGACTAAGCTCAGGCCGCCCTAGAAGAAAACTCCCCTCGCACACGCCGGATGGCCGGATCCATAGGGTGTACTGAAGACAGGCGCGAGTGTGTCTAATGCTACTCCGCTCCAAATAACAGCACCGCCACGACAGGTCGAGTGTTTCCGAGCAGTAGTCTGGGTTACCCATGCGCGTTCGTGGCCTACACATCGTGGTGTAAAGAGAGAGGGGGGGGGGAGTTTAACGTCCTTTTCCGCCACATACGGGTGATACCAAAGACGGGGCAACGATGAAAGAGCTAGCACAAATATTTGGCCCCAACCGGGGTTCGAACTCACCACCCGAGCATTGGAAGTCCAACGCACTACCATTCGGCCACCCCGGCTCCCCGGTGTAAAGAGAGGGTCACCAGAACTGTCCGAACACGTTGCAGCACCGAGTGTTTCCATTTTCAAACTTGAGTAGCACTGAGGTGTTTACGTGCGGGCATATGAGTGCGGGGAGCCGAGACAGCCGAATGATAGAGCGTTTGCCGGTATTCTCAATGCTCGGGTCGTGAGTTCGAATCCCGGCTGGGGCCAAATAATTATTTGTACTGGCCTTTTTCTCGTGGCCCCGTCTTTGATATCACACTTACGTGGTGGAAAAGAACGCTAAACTCCCAAACACCCACCCCACCCTCACATTTCAAACACAATTATGGCTTGACGTGACAGCAAGCGTCGTCGACACCCTCGAAAGCGCAGTAGCACCGGAAACACCAGTGACCATTTCGGCTGCACCCCGTGAGATCCTCTGTACTTCCAGAGACTGAGATCGTCTCAGATCGAAGCAACATTTCTGCAAGGAGTCTGCGGAAATCGAAAGACGGGGCTGTGAGGGCACGTTGCCAAAAGCCTTTGCCCCCCCGTCCGGTACAACTGATGTATGGGAGGGCATTAGTTGGGGTCGAAACGCTTTGCAGATAGGGGACACTGATAGGAAAGCAAATTTCCGGGCGGAGTGTCTATCTGAAGAACACGGCTGCTGAAAAATGTTTTCTGGGGTGCCCGTTTCGACGTTCATTTTCACCGGAACGCATATTTCATGCGCGTGAGCTGAGAAATAGATAAGACAGTCCGCCTCACTTTAAAACTTTTCACATTATTGATTTCAATGTACGTTTCGGATTTCCACGGCTGATTCCGCCTGGACAAGAGTATGGCTTGCAATGGCAAGCATCACTTTCTGTGTAGCGTTAGGAAAGCTCTTGAAAAATAGCATCCTATTGATTTTTTTCTTGTTTCTGTAGCTGGGTGGGTGGGTGGTTGTTTGGGAGTTTAACGTCCTTTTCCACCGCATAAGGGTGATATCAAAGACGGGGCAACGAGAAAAAAAGGCCCGCACAAATATTTGGGCCCCAACCGGCGGGATTCGAACTCACGACCCGAGCATTGAGAGTCCAACGCTCTACCATTCGGCCACCCCGGCTCCCCGTTTCTGTAGCTGATAAAAGCTGGTTAAATATCCTGTTTTTGAAGAAGGAAATGTGCAGAATTGCGTTATTAAAGCACTTTCGTTTCTGATATTTCGGGTAAACGGGTGGATTTGCTTATCAAAGCAGTGGCGCTCAGGCTTTTTCACTAAATGACGGTAGAATGGTTGCCCATCCATGCAAAAAAAAAAAAAAAAAAAAATTGCAAAAATTCATACAAGATGTTTACAGTGAAAGGCCTCCTCTATCCTGGGTAACTCACATTGAAGTTTAGCAATGTCTGTCCGTCTGAAGACAGTCGCCGGAGTGGTTTCACAGGATGGTTTCCTGTTTTTACTGCATTCATCGTTTGAAGGAGAGTACTTATGATTGATAAGCTTTGATGAGTTAGCTCTCAAACACCGATACATCCGCTGCACAATAGAACGCATACCTTCGCCTCTTCACCTACCCATTCAAGCTCGTTCAACTGAAAGGACACGTGTCCCAAACTATCTATGAGGACAGCTCCGTCCTATCTTCCACCCTTCACTACTGCACCCGCCCCCTCCTACTCCCCCCCCCCCCCCCCCCCCCTTCCCGTCAGTCCTTGCTGACGATGGCAGACGTCTCGAAGCCTTCGTAGTCTCTAACGCGATGTCCGTTGTGTGACACCTGATGTGAAAGTCCGGTCAAACAAGGCTAATTTGGCTGGACAGGCGTCTGACAAAGACTTGACTTTCCTGGCGGGAGTCAGTCCACTCTATACCTCCTTCTGTGACCACCCCTGCCCAATTTTGTTGATAACTCTTGAAGTTGTGGACTGATGAGTGTGCATTTTTAAACATGCACGTGTTGTTTCACACACACACACACACACACACACACACACACACACACACACACACACACACACACCGGTTTTCCTCTCTCAGCAGTAGGACGGTGAGTGGCGCTGCACCGCGGCGGCACACTTCACCCGAGGAAAGCAACCCGAAAGTAGCAATCGTTCTTATAATTCTTCAAGTGTCACCTCTAGAACGCTCTAAGCGAAAATTCAATTCTGTTTTTACTCTAGGTACAGAAACACGGCATCTTGGTGTCACAATACAGTTGTTCAAAAAAACAAATTGAAAAATATTTAGGCGCCTAAATTTGGATTACTCACATTTTGTCGGTCACCTCGTAAATTCTTAAATAGGTAATAAATAATTTCACTTACGGAAAATAAATTTCTTAATGGATAGATAACATAATAATTTCACTTACGGAAAATCTCAGACTCAAAGACGCCGTCGAAACTTTGCTGAACTTTTACTGTCATCTACACTTTCAACTGAAGGCACAGCTGTACTATAGTGTCCTTCTAGTCTCATCACGGTCACTGAGTCTGTGGCGGGAGAGGCTGGAGGCACTCAGTCAGTGGTTTGTTTCGGATTTCTGCCAGCCTGCCCTGCCCCTTCAGACATCAGAGGCCCCCTTCATTGCGAACAAATCACTGCCCGCCCCCTAGTCACAAAGAGACAGCTCAGCCGGAAAATGCAAGCGTTCATGCAGCTAACTTTCCGATGCTTGGCGTTTACCAGGAAATGGAACTAGTGGCCTTCTTTCTGATCAAGTTTTTCCCTCAACAAAGTGAGTTTAGATGTGCCCATGGGCTGTCAGATGAGAGGGGGAGGAGTGAGTGAAGGGATGGTGTCAGTGTGGGTGATGAGGAGAAGTGGGTAGGGTGGGGCTTAAGGGAGAGGAGGAGGTGGGTAGAAGTGGGTTGGAGAGGGGTGGATGTTTTGCTTGTTGGGGTTCTTCACTCAGATCGGAACCCAATTACACCCTCTCCACACCCACTTGCGGCAATGACACCGCAGGACGTGCGAGTGTGTGACTCCAACGAGGCGAAGAACCCGCTAACAAATGGACGCCCTACTCAGGTAAAACGCCCCCATTACTCCCAAAAGGCGGACCACTCTCGCTGGCCATGCTCCTTCTCCAAAGAGTGCTCTTCCTTGATGTCCTCGAGTCAAGCGAATGTTACACGGGTGGGTGAGCGACTTGTTGATACCCGTTTAATTAGTTCTCTAATGATGAGAGGCGACAGGCGATGTCACGCTTGAAGTCCGACAGGTAATCGGGTGGAAGCGTGACCATACACTCCATGCTGCTGTGCCGGGTGGGTGGATGGGTCCGATCTGTGTCGACAGATGTCCAGTGTCGGAATCTTGTCGAGGGAATCTTATTCTTCCTATGTATGGAAGTGTCCAGTTACTCCTGTCACTACTGTCCCCCAAGTTCAGCCGGGAATACAGAATACAGAATACTTTATTGATCCCAGATTTTGGGAAATTGCAGTTCTGGCCCGCATACTAATAAGACACAACTGATAAACATTTTGATAAAAGAGACTACAAAAATAAGTAAAACAGACAGTCTTGACCAGTAAAATTACTTAAAATCAAGAATAAAACACACTATCACATAATAAAATTTCCTGTCACATTCAACACTCATTGATACACCCATTCCAGCATTCACGCTGCACATTCACGCTGCACATTCACTCGCTCTGCTCTTTTGTGGGAAGCCACAATAATCGAGCTGCTGGCCCATTGCTTTGGGTTTTGAGTTCCATTCCCAGCTTGGACATAGAGCGAAGAGATTTCATCGACCTTTCCCGTGCATTGTTCCGTATTGTGTATCACCTTTGTGTATAACAGAGAGAGAGAGAGAGAGAGAGAGAGAGAATCAAGAATACTTTATTTTTCAACGGTAGAGGTGATTAACGTAAAACAGCCAATTTTCATACCTGCCGTTGCTAATTCTAGTAGTATCTATTCTAGCAATGTCCATCTAAATCACACACACACACACACACACACACACACACACACACACACACACACACACACACACACACACACACACACACACACACACACACACACACATATCAGTGAACGCAGGCGGCGCGCGCGTCGGAAAATCTCTCTCTCTCTCTCTCTCTCTCTCTCTCTCTCTCTCTCTCTCTCTCTCAGACACACACACACACACACACACACACACACACACATTTACATACACGTAAGCTGGTTACTGCAGACATTTTTACATAGCCGTGCTGTAGAAATGTTACGCAACAGAACGTGAGCTTGCTGTATGTTTGAAGCAAGCTTGAATTTCATTCAAATAATTCTTTGTATGGAGTCCATTGGTTTGTACATTTACCCAGGGAAACTGATATGATGTGTCTGTATATTTGTCAACATTCTGTCTGTGTTTGACAATATTCTTGAACATAGCTAGGTTTGGTCGTGATTTCCGCCGGTTATTTCTTGTGGTTGTGTTTTTTTGTGAACGCTGTTTGACCCCTATTCCCTTTGGTTATTAATGGTCTTCAAATGCTATACAACTCCCAAGAGCCTTCTATGTTTTCAAAAAAGAAAAAAAGAAAAAAAAAGAACAAGAATGAAAGGAGTATTGCATGTGAGAGGACGATAAAGCGAATCTTCAATAGTAGTGTATCCTGTTCCTCCCCTGCTTTTTGTTTTCCACTCGGGTACAATTTCGCGAAATATCGAACAATGTCACATTTCCCCGCTTTTCAAATGTAAATTGAATGATAGGGGAGGGACTGAACAGAGCTGTTGTAATTCTGTACCAGAGGAACACATTTTTTCCATTATCACAATGATAAATTAAACATTTGATATTTGTCTTTTTATCCTTTTTTTTCCTTGGTCTTTCAGACAGCGGTCAAACAAAGGACAAAGAGAAAGTGAGATGTGGGGGAACTATGTATGAATAAGGAGAGTGGGCACGCATTTATGTGTGTGTGTGTGTGTGTGTGTGTGTGTGTGTGTGTGTGTGTGTGTGTGTGTGTGTGTGTGTGTGTGTGCGTGCGAGTGTGAGTGCGTGCCTCTTTGTGTGTGTGTGTGTGTGTGTGTGTGTGTGTGTGCGTGTGTGTGTGTGTGTATGTGTGTGTGCGTGTGTGTGTATGCGAGTGTGAGTGCGTGCCTCTTTGTGTGTGTGTGTGTGTGTGTGTGTGTGTGTGTGTGTGTGTGTGTGTGTGTGTGTGTGTGTGTGTGTGTGTGTGTCCCAGTGTGTGTGTGTGTGTGTGTGTGTGTGTGTGTGTGTGTGTGTGTGTGTGTGTGTGTGTGTGTGTACAAGCGTCAGTGTCACTGTGTTTGTGCGCGCGTGTGCGTGTTTCGTAGCGCGCGCGTGTGTATACGTGTGTCAGTGCACGGTGTGTGTGTGTGTGTGTGTGTGTGTGTGTGTGTGTGTGTGTGTGTGTGTGTGTGGAGAGAGGGGGGGGGGGGGGGGGGGGGGGGGGTGAAAGGGAGGGGGGGGGGGGGGGGTCGGGAGGCCGAGCGCGCGTGTGTAAATGAATCATACACCACCGCCATAAACTCACGCCTTTTCAGCTTTCACGGCCGGGAGTCTCGTCCCAGTGAGAGCGGTATTAAAACCGGTTATAGAATTGAAAGGGGGCGAGAACAGGGAATGAAGGCGACAGAATCGTTCGTCCGACCAATAGTCGATCATCAGCCGCTTCACGGGCACTTTCTGCTGCAACTTTATGGCTCGTCCGTGCTCGTAAACCTTAAGTTTATACCCCCTGTTAGGGCCCCGGCTTCAGACATGGCGCGACCCTTTCAGAATATCGCGAGAATTATCGGGATCACTTGTTATCATTATTCGGTCCTCTGGAGGGTTTGGGGTGAGAGTCTCTCTCTCTCTCTCTCTCTCTCCGACTCTCTCTCTCTCTCTCTCTCCGACTCTCTCTCTCTCTCTCTCTCTCTCTCTCTCTGTCTCTCTCTCTCAATGTTTTAATTTTCTTTGCTAGACTGGATGTGTTTGTGTAGCAACGGCAAGTTTGTAAATTGGCGATCTTCTCCGTCAAAACTTTAACCGTTGGAAAATAAAGTCAGTTTCATCATCATCATCATCATCTCTCTCTCTCTCTCTCTCTCTCTCTCTCTGCACATGATACACACACTTACCTAATTCTCCAGAAGGCCCGAACATGGGCAAAAGGTGGTTTCTTAGCAGGATTAGAATGTTCCTTTTCCAGAGATCCTAAAGATGCAGGAGATTAAAACTGAGGCGAGGGAGAGAGAGAGTGTTGTTGAACGGCCTCTCAGTGTTTGTATTGGCTGCTGTCTGTCTGTCTGTCTGTCTGTCTGTCTGTCTCTCTCTCTCTCTCTCTCTCAAATGAACCATTGTGTGAAAGCGTTCAGTTATTGAACCTATGATAGCTCGGTGTAGGCTCTTTCTTGTTTTGTTTTGATGCAGCGACAGATTAAAAATTAACGATTGTGGGGTTTAAATTCATTCTTTCTGTTGTTGAATAAAGGTAGTTGTTTTTCGTTCGGGCATCTCTCTCTCTCTCTCTCTCGGCTCTCTCTCTCCAGCCTCTCTCTCTCCCCCTCTCTCTCTCTCTCGGTCAGCCTCATCGTTTAAAAGCAGCCTCTTCAAATATCTATCAGCCAACAAATAACAAACAATCATAAAAATAGTTACCACACGTTCACATAAATATGGACATACTAGTTCATACATGCGATAATATTGTGTGTGTGTGTGTGTGTGTGTGTGTGTGTGTGTGTGTGTGTGTGTGTGTGTGTGTGTGTGTGTGTGTGTGTGTGTGTGTGAAGTTTCTTGTTCCAGGTTTACGTATGTTCGATCATTTGGCTTTTTTTGTTTAGTTGTTTGTTCTTAAAAACGGCAAGTTTGAAAATTGGTTGCAAGACCAAAACTTCCACCGTTTTCAAATAAAGTTATTTCAATTTCAATTTCTCTCTCTCTCTCTCTCTCTCTCACACACACACACACACACACACACACACACACACACACACACACACACACACACACACACACACACACACACACACACACACACACACACACACACACACACACCTGAGTATTCTGTAGTATGCATCTGGATTTTACTTTCTAGCAGTTACAGACTTTATTTCGGTAGTCGAGCGTATTAGAGCATGACATGTAATTTTGCCATGTACATGTTAGACTGATATTCTCACGCTGACTTGATATTATCTTACTTTTAGTCTACTAGTTTTTTTGTTTTTTTTTTATTCTACTGTTTTGTTTTGTTTGTCTTTTGCTTGTTTTTTTTGGTTTTGGTCTTTTAGGTTTTTTTCTTTCTTTCTTTCAGGGGGGGGGGGGGTCTCTTGTCTCTGCCGTTGTTTTACATTTTCATTTTGTAGTCTAAACTATAAACTGGCACGTGTGCTACAATTTCTACCGTTGAAAAATAAAGTTTTATTGTCATTGTCATTCTCTCTCTCTCTCTCTCTCGTTTCGTTTTCATAATTCCGTAGCCGTGTTTGTATATTTAGCGCTTCAGTAGTTTATAGCGACGGCAGAGACGCTTGAAATTAGCACGTACACAACTTGACAATGTCGATCTCATTACCGTTGAAAACTAAAGCTTCATTGATTTCTTAATTCATTGATTCTCTCTCCCTCCCATCAAAATTCAGTTGTTGACCAAATCATCCACAGATGTCTGTATGTGTGTCTCTCCAAAAAAAATTCCACTGTCCGTTCGTCCGTCTCAGTGTCTGTCTGTCTGTCCGTTTGTCGGTCTCTCCGAGTCTCTCTCTCCAATCAAAATGGCTGACCGAATCTACCGATATCTTTCCCAGACTGCCCTTCGCCCAGGGGCAGACAACCACGTCATTTGTCTAAGTCCCTCGTGACACGTTCTATCTCCCCCTCTCCCCACAAAAACTGGGTTTAAAAAAAAAAAAAAAAAAGAACCAACATCCAAGCATAGAGCTGCATAACAATTTCTGTTCTATCAACAAATTGTCGCTTTTCGATCAGTCCCAATATACTACCGATTTAATCATCACTGTGCTGGAGTCCCCGGCGAGAGAGGAAAGCCACTGGTCTCTGAAGACAATTATTCAGAGGTCGCGGGTCGCGCGGCTGACGCCAGTTTCATTTGGCCCTATGATTAATGAGCGGGCGCCAAGTGAGCACTTTAACCCTACTCTCGTAATAAATATGGCGTTCGGTTTATCCAGGCGCGACTCTGGCAGGGCTAAAAAGAGGGGATGATGTGGGTGGGGAGTGTGGGGGAGAACGGGCGGAGGGGGGGGGGGGATGGAGGGGGGCGCGGGGGGGGGGGGGTAGCGGGGGAGGAGGGGGTAAGCTGTGATTGGTTTGGGAAAAAATTAGTGACGGAGGGTCAGTAACGAGTGCACGAGGTGTGAAGACAAGTTGCTGTCCCCTTGCGATTGGACAATGTTAATTTACGTATCCACACACACACACACACACACACACACACACAGAGAGAGAGAGAGAGAGAGAGAGAGAGAGAGAGAGAGAGCTCAGTGACCTCATTTTACAAAATGATCCTAGGATCATAGACCTAGGTTTTTATACTACACACTACTGACTTACGTACTGCAATATTAAAAAAAATAAATAAATAAAAAAAACAGTGTGCTCAAATACAACATAAAGAAAGAGAGAGAGAGAGGGGGGGGGGGGGGAGGGGGGGTGCCCAAGTGAGAACCGTTCATACGAGGTGATCCCTAATTAGGAGGACTTAGCACCCGACTAGTCCTAAGATGAATGGCACAGCGGGGACGTGGGAGTCCGAGGGAGGATCCACAGCTAACAGTAATCCCCACCTTCTCTCCGGCTCTCTCTCTCTCTCTCTCACACAGAGAGAGAGAGAGAGAGAGAGAACTCTAAACACAGAAACACTTACACGAAAACCGCTGGATTAAATGAGGAAGATACCTCAACTGAAGTAGGTAGTAATGATACGGTATGGTCGTCTTCAGGGACAGTAAATCATACAGCCTCAAAAGACGCTGACAAAAAAGGTGGCGATGTTCTTCTAGTCCCTACCCCGCTAATGGTTTTCACTCGTCGTGAGAGATGTATCCTACAGCTCAAATGGTCAGTGTCGTAGCTTTTAGTCGGGGCTTTGAACACGGTAAACGACTGACTCCACTCCTTTCAATCGAAAGGGGCGAGCCCTCAGAATTCAGCCGATCGCGTGCCCGCAGTATAATGAGCACAAGACATGACATGGTCTGGCAAACGTCCTTGGCAGACACTACAACGAGGGAAGCACGTGTAGTTTGATATGACGTGGACAGAAAGCACTAAATCCGTCAGTTGACGTCATTTGAGGAAAAAGACCATGACGTCAATCTCGTTCATTTTGGAATCACCTCCTTGGACGTGTCATTGTGATTTGCTAGTACATGACAGAGTAAACGGGCGGGACCACAGACCTAAAAAAGATAGACCCCCTGCGGTGCTGGAAGTGTGACGCCGCCGCGCGCCATGTTGCGAGTACCTGGAAGTGCCAGACGCTATCAGCTGTTTACATAGCGCGCATAGCATTGGTCCGCTTTATCTTACGTCACATTTCTGATGACGTCTTTCTAAAGAACTTTGTATTTCGAACGAGGCGTCCTGTACACAGAGCATCTGAGTTCTGGTATTCACAAGATGGCCGCGATAGCGACACCCGCAAGCAGCGGTGGCAGCGTGCGGCAGTGGGTCTATCTTTTTTAGGTCTGTGGGCGGGACTTGGCCCTCGGGGGGTTACCGAGTGGAGTCGTCCATTAATGTCCCAAAAGTACAGTTTCCCTGACGACCGAGCACAAAGTACCCATGTTAGTTTGTCCCAGACACCTTTATGTTTAGTTTCAGCTTAGACGATGATGATGATGACTGACGACGATGATGACGACGATGACGACGATGATGATGACAGTGGTGATGATGACGGCAATTTCGAGCAGGGCGCATCAAAAACTCCCATGCATTAAAAATACTCGTGGCGCCTTTGGGGTTGGAGCAAAGACGAA
This sequence comes from Batillaria attramentaria, assembly GCA_018292915.2. Lineage (NCBI taxonomy): Eukaryota > Metazoa > Mollusca > Gastropoda > Batillariidae > Batillaria > Batillaria attramentaria. The sequence continues at coordinate 3,888,367 of JACVVK020000011.1, forward strand.
ACTTGACTAAGAACAACAACAACGAGCAACAGCCTGTGAGAGGAGATGTGCCTTCAGGTTCTGCTTGACGAACTTGCCACTTGGGATTGTCGCAAAACCTGACGAGAGTGATAAGCTCACAGGCTGTTCCAAAGGATGCTTGTAATTAGAGTTCGGTTACCATAATCATCAGCTGCAGCGCAGCGTTCAGTTGCTGAACTTTTTTTGTTGTTGTTTGTTTGTTGTTAGTTTCGAATAGGAGATACATTGTGACCTAGGACAAGGCTACATAGTCGGAGACTATACACCCCGGGTACAGCCTGATCAGTTTTCAAAATATTACGACATTGAACAGTATAGCTGTACTAGATAATCCCGTTTGGTCTTCTCAAGGAAGGTGTGTGTGTGTGTGTGTGTGTGTGTGTGTGTGTGTGTGTGTGTGTGTGTGTGTGTGTGTGTGTGTGTGAGAGAGAGAGAGAGAGTATGTGGGGGGGGGGGGATGTCTCGTCACATAAGTTTGACCAAGCTGATAATAGGCTCCCTTCCGCTCTAGTTAAGATTCTGTCGATATGTTCCAGACAATTTATTAGATTCTGAAGAGGGTTATGGACCTACATTCCTCTTTCCAGACCGCGCTGTAATCGAAGACTACAGAAGAAGAAGTAGCGTAAATCCTCATTAATTAGCGCTTCACAAAAGAACCAGAAGAAACATCTTACATGTAACCCAAATACTTGCTTTTAATGCACAACGTGGTAAGAAAAGCGCTTAGTAAACCGACGTGCAACACATTTTTGCTCCTTCGCAGTGTCAGACCGTGTGATTTAAATGTCTACAGCGTGCTGCCGTTTATATTTCTTACCATTGTTTTTAATTTCAGTTGAAATGCTAGAGAGTGTCGCTAATACCCTGTGAAAGCCAAGAAGTGCCAGGAGGTCCTGTTTACTTGCAAAGTCCCATCAATTTTCAAACTGATTCAGGTCATCGTATTCAGAACACTACAGCTGTTCATGCCTGTGCCGGTGTCACGGAACACGAGCGTCCAAATCTTCCCCCTTTTTTTTTTTTGCTGTTGTTGTTGTGGTTGTTGTTGTTGTTATGTTGTCTCCGTGTGCATCGGCTTTCTGCTCGTATTTACATCATAGTACCCGTGAGGACGTGTTGAATTTTGGTATAAATATAACTCATGAACCAACCAGTCGTACCTATACACTGTTCATCTTCAACTGAATACGGGTTATGCCAGTACTGGGACGAAGCCGAAAAATCACGTGGTCGCTAGTGCGCAGCACGGATATATAGACAGAAAACAGAGTACCTCATGGCTGAGGTAGATTTTTTTTTACTTTGGCCAAGACATAAGGCAGCAGAAGAAAAACATCGTGTCTTAAAAAACAACAACAACAAACAAACAAAAAAACAAAAAAGAAAACCGGTGACATGCAGGTTATGTCACTCAGTTGCTTCTCTGGAAGTATAACACGCTGCCATGTGAAAACAACAACAACAAAACCAACGAAAAACCTTAAACAACAAAACGACAACAACAAAAACAACAAAAAATCTCAAACAACAACAACAAAACCAACAAAAACACCCAAACAACAACAACAAAAACAACAAAAAGCTCAAATAACAACAACAACAACAATACGATTTCGCAGACCGACAGTCTACAGCACCAACACTCGCCCACTACTGGACCTGTGACCCACCAACCCCCTCACCCCCCCCCCCCCCCCACACACACACACACCAGGCGCGTAGGAAGATGCTGAGAGGAAGGGGGGCCCATTAAGTCGGGTGAGCCATACGGCCGGGGTGAAGAGGGGGGGGGGGGGGTTCACATCGGGTTTATGGATGGACCCTAACTTACACGCAGCTTACAATTTTAAACACCCTGCCTGCTCGTAAAATCCCCCGGTTCTGCCAAGAGTTACGAGGTGAATGAGTGAGAGCAGTTAGCATGACCACATGCCATTTGTAGAACGTGCCACCAATGGTATGTGACCATGTCTTGGGATTTACGACCGTCGGGTCGCATCATTGACTTCTGGTGCTGGTTCGTGCAGCGGCCAGTGCCCTCACCGACCTCCTCTTCATCATTTTGAGGACGTTGTGATGTGATGGTGCAGTCAGTGGAGGCGGTGTTCGTTGTTGTGGTCATTCTCTCCGCCAGTCACCCTCCCTTGGAACTTTCAAGAAAAACCTGAAATTCCATCTGTTTTCAACCCTTTAACTGGTTGCATCGTGTGTGTGTGTGTGTGTGTGTGTGTGTGTGTGTGTGTGTGTGTGTGTGTGTGTGTGTGTGTGTGTGTGTGTGCGTGCGTGCGTGCGTGCGTGCGAGCGTGCGTGCGTGTGTGTGTGCGTGTGTAGTTGGGCCTAGGCCCTGACTATTATGGCTCTGTATGTTTTATGTATTCAAGTTTTTCCTCCGCTTATTCTATTTTAAAGCACTTAAACCATAACTTTTTAATAAGTTACAGTACTATACTATTATTATTATTATTATCATCATTCGTGTTTGTATCGTTGGAAATATACTGGTGGTTTGTTCTTGCCGATGCTGTTGTTGTTGTTGTTGTTGTTATTGCTGTTTCTGACCAAACTCTCTGACAACCTCTCTCAAATTTAATGCAGATGATACACAGGCCCCTGATATTAATTTTCGTTTCCTTCAAAGTGACAGCGACCATAACGCCCCGGGCCATGTGGTTATGCCAATCATTAATACGTAGTGAACGTGATAAATGTGGTGTGCCTTTTCTCTGTAGTGTTTCTAAATGTTCTAAAGAATTTACATTTTGAGCTCTCTCTCTCTCTCTCTCTCTCTCTCTCCCCCGGACCTGGCAGGATGGTACTGTGCTAGCCGCGAAATAGTCTTTGTTGCTTGCGCGGCGTTAAGCCCTAACTAACTAACTAACTAACTAACTCTCTCTCTCTCTCTCTCTCTCTCTCTCTCTCTCTCTCTCTCTCTGCGCAGGTACAGAACTCCGAAACCTTGTTTTCCCCCCTTTTTCTACGTACACTGTAACGTGACCCAGCAATAAATATTATGAAAGTTCACCAGAAAGGCCACAGGCCAAAAATTGGATCAGTGAGGAGAAAATAGCAATTTATTGTTCTTTGTTTCTTCAGCATCTTATATTGACGGTATGAGGTCGCTCTTTGACAATCTGCACTTATCGACAGTCAGGTAACGTTCCGTCGCACAGCAGTAAACCAGAAAATAAAAAGAACTCTCTCTCTCTCTCTCTCTCTCTCTCTCACACACACACACACACACACACACACACACACACACACACACACACACACACACACACACACACACAGAGAGAACAATAACAAACAAGTAAAAAAAAAAAAAAAAAAAAAAAACAGAAATGAAGATGACATGCAAAATGTCGCTATCGGAAAAGGTCAGTCGACGCTAGAGTCACAAACAAATTGACACGTATGTTGCACGCGACATTCCCTGCCGCCATTTTGACTTCTTTACCCCAGGAATGATGTCATGAAAACAGAAGATCGTGCGGAAATAGACCAATAATCCTAAATAATTACCGTGACTTTGGAATTTTCGGAACACCGATGTTGTTTCTTAAACGTTACGTTGTCTTGGAAATTATATTCTTATCGTCGTTCACGCAGACCAGTTTAACTCAATAAATACCAAGTAAGTTTGGGGTCGAGTACCAGTGCCCCCCCCCCCCCAACAAAAAAACCCCAAACAAACAAACACAAAACAAAACACACAACAACAACATCAACAACAACCAACCGACCAAACAAACATGTCTGCGTGGTGTTGTGATATTTTTACTATTTTTTCTGGTCCTTTTCTCGCCCACCGTTTTTTGTTGTTTTTTTTCCCCGCGCCGTGTATGTCAGTACGTCCGCAGAGTTACCTTTTGTTTGTTTGTTGAAGTTATGTCCCATTTGTTTATGTCCTGAAGAAGGCGAAAGCCGAAACGTTGACCTGTGCTTTCCTTTGTGAAAGTTAAGTGGTTTCTGTCCCTTTTATGTCGCTTTTATTTGCTTAACTTGTAACCACTTCGCAGTCATTACCGTTTCCTTTTCTATTATGTCTGCGTGGATTTAGATTTGCTTAGTATGAGTGTTGCACTTTGATTATACTCGTGTTTGTTGCAACAAGAGCCGATAAGGAACCGTACATCTTGCCAGACAGAACCACATCCGAACAAAAAAGTAAAACACGTGGGATAGTCGTGCGCAGTACGGAATGTGTTATTCTTCCGAACGTGAAGTGACATTCAGATATGCGTATGACTGTATCGAAAATGGCTGGCTGGGTGTGTTTAGATCTGGCTGTAAATACCATGACAAAGGCAATGTAATGTATTTCTATGTTTTATGTGACCGCCAATACTGAGTCCAGAAAATTAATGACCGTTATTTATCCTTGCTAAAAAAAATTAATATAATAATAATACTGATGATAATAAATCACATAATATATAGCGGCGCAATTCTTGAAAACACAAGGATGGTGTGTGTGTGTGTGTGTGTGTGTGTGTGTGTGTGTGTGTGTGTGTGTTATTGGTCAGTATTGTTTGTTTGTTTGTCTTGTATTTGAGACCACCACCACCACCACCACCACCACCACCACCCCATACCTCACATTGCGCATCAGTTCACACATCACTCACGCGCAACGCACATTGAACACATCCTACAACAGCAAGCACCACAATTACATGAATCAGTTTAAACTCTGATTTGAAATATGCCATCTTCGGGAGTAGGTCGCTGCCCCACGCTGACGGGCAGAGACTGAGTTCCAGACTGTTGGGGGTGGTAAACCGGCCGGGGGTGGTAAACCGGTGGTAAACCGGCCGGAATCCCAATATACGTGGCGAGTGGTTCACAGTTCAGGGGGAGCGGGTCTACATCACCCGGTGAGGTCTGTCTGTTCACGCCTCTGGCTTCTTATCAGATTCAGCTGCCGACCCAACATGTCCCGTATGCAATCTGCATTCTTCCAGTTTAGTTTCGTAACGTCAGCAGCCAGCGCCCTAAGGTGCCATGGGCAGGTAAGCCAGGTGTGATGAATGAACTCAACACCTTGAGGGGGTTGTATCGCTGGCCTCTTGACCTGGTCATCGGGGAACTGATTAACTCCCTTGGCTGTGATAAACACCCACCTCGGTGGCGGCGCTGCGGAATGCAGTTACAAGCGGCGTGAGATGTTCGTCTTTATTCTCCGAGATGTAGATCTTGTCTGGACGTCATGTCATGCACCGCCAGTCAGTTCAGCCAAGAACCACGTGACATGCACAGCCGTTGCGCGTAGCGAACACAGGGCCCTTGGGCTTGGCTCAGCTGTACGCCGTTTAGAAAACCTAACCCGGGGTTATCGTGATAAGTAGATGGCACAGCTTCTGTTTCTCAGTTTCTTCTTGTTCTTCTTCTGAATCTGCGGTCGATTTGACTGCTTGCGTCAGATCTGCAGCCCGGTCGCCATGACGAATCTCACGGTCTTCTCCAGGTCATGACGGCTACCCGGCCCCAAAGCTGCACCTGTAGCTCTACACCCTCTGGCCAGGTTTGACGTCGTAGAGTAATGGGCAGGACAGTACTGAAGGATGTGTTCTGGGGTCTGGGATCCAGTGCCACATGGAAATTCGTCAGTATAGTCAGCTGAGGTGGCTCAGAAATCGGCAGCGGCCAGTCCTCATTTATTTCAGAGTCTCTATGGAAACTATTATCAGTAAAACATCTACACTGGATGAGAAAGTAACCGTATGGGTGAATGGACTTCAACTGATGCCATTCGGCTGTCCAGCACGCTGCTGTTTCTGTCGTTGATGTTAATTTTTTTTTTATTGTTGGTCTTGTTGCTCTCTGGTCAGTGGGAGTGTGTTGATTGTATAAAAAATTCGGTTTTGTGGGTTGAAATTTTGGGCTCTTGGAGGCAGGATTATAAATCAGTTGATTTTGATGTGGTTGTCTTTGTTTATTTTTTTACATTTTTCATGAGACCGTTTGTATAAATAATTCTGTTGATGTGTGTGTGTGTGTGTGTGTGTGTGTGTGTGTGTGTGTGTGTGTGTGTGTGTGTGCGCGCGCGCGCGCGAGCGTGGTTTGTTTTTCGTCAGTTTTGTTTTGTTTGGTCATGTTTTGTTTGTTTGTTAGTTTGTCTTGCATTTCCCACCCACCCCCACCTCCACCCCCACCTCCACCCCTATCCCTCCAAATAAACTTCAACCGAAATGATATTACAGATACCCCTGACACACTGCACCGGCTGACTTACCCCCCTTGTTTGTCGGTGAAGTATGGCATAGCAGGGTGTCCTCCCCTGGGGCCTACTTCGTCAAAATACGTGCTGTACGCGTCACTTACCGACATGACCCGACCAGCTACTCACCATATCGTATCTCAACACTTGCCGCCTACTTCTCACACAACTCTCCGCTTCAGCACTAAAGTTTCTAACTGACAACTGTCAGTTGCAGTGTGTGGGATAAAATGACCATGCAGAGATTAGCCCGGTGGCTCAGCGGATGTTTCGCAACTAGCCTCGTCACGTGCCAGAGGCATCATGGATACACATTGTCATTTATAAGGAAAGCCAAGGACATCTCCAGTTGACTTCAAAGAAATCCCCGAATTGTTAACTACGCATAATACGTTAGTCATAGACTGATTAGAAGAAAACTCTTGAAAATCAAAAGATCAAGGGAACAGGAGTGTAAGGCCGGTGTCAGGCGGAAGCCGGCGTTTTTAGTCCGAACAAACAGCGAACATGGCGTGTATCCGTGTTTCTCGTGTGACATGTCGTTGCCCTAATTTTTTTTCCTGAGCGTGTCTTGAGCTGTTTTCCGTGTTCGTTCGAACAAAAACGTTTCCCGTGTGTCACGAGCCTAAGGCTGACGTCACAGGGGAGACGTTTTAGTCCGAACAAACATCGAACACGGAAACATGCCGTGTTCGGTAGTGTTTGGTGCGTGTTTTGACTAAAACGTCTCCAATGTGACATGAGCCTACCCGTCAACAACACCCCATCTGAAAATTGAAAGTCTCAACAACAACGTTTGGCTGACCCTCTCAGTGCATCTGAGACAGTTTCTCAGTTTGTCCAAGGCAAAAGGACTCCTCGTTATCAGTCATCTTTAGCACTGATGGCATCGGGAAGTGAAATAATTCACTCGGCCAGTGTCCATCTCTCTGATTTACGAGGTCCGACAGTTACTGACGGCCAGTTTCCAGTGCTGCACGTGCAGAATGTGAGCGGGAGCCCCGAGCGCGCAGTGGTTACGCTATGGCATTCTGGGAACGGCGGTTCGGTATCTCCGCCGCAGCGACTTAGCTGATCTAAAATCAACTCATATTTTACATAACTCTTTTAACAAGCATGATCACCCCTGTCCGCCATATGATAAGACTTGTTAAATAATAAAAAAAGAACACTGCACACCAGTAGGAGCCACTTCAAGCCACTATTGCGTAAGGCGTGGACATTCCTAGCTAGACCCGTTACAATTGCGGGTGGGAGGGTGGGTGCTTGGGAGTTTAACGTTCTTTTTCCACCACGTATGGGTGATACCAAAGACGGGGCAACGAGAAAAAGGCCAGCACAAATAATTATTTGGCCTCACCGTTACAACTGCAGATTGCGTAAGAGTGGCTTGAAGTGGTTCCTAGTCATATGGAAATTTTAAGTACAATTGCGAGTTTTTGTATGGGCTATTAAGAGTTCTTGATTTGTAGATGATGTATGTAGATATAGATATAGATACTATGATCACTTTATTTTTGTATATCTCGTAAAGATGTATGCTCGCTATCAAGCGCCACCCACAGTTTAGTGCTGCCATAAAGATAAGGTAAAAGCTCAGTTGTGGAGGTCAAGTTGGGACGGTCGGTGGTCTAATGGTTAAGACTTAGTCACCAATGCGAGAGGTCAGGTTCGAGTCCCACTCGGGGCGAAAATATTTTCTTTCTCGTACGTGGCACCGTTCATTCGGGCCGACCGTCAGGGGTTCTATCCGGGTACTCGGGCTTCCTCCCTCTCTGCTTTGGAAATATTCAGCCCAGAAAATTAAAAGAAAAAAAATGCAGTTTTAAAATTCCGAATTTTAAATTGCTGAGCCGACTGGCCGGCCCTTCGCACCACGTGATTGTAATGTGTCTGTGTCCAGTGTGTGAGAGAATGCGTGTGATTCGCGTGAGCGTGCGTGTTGGGTTTAGCTCGCGGCGGTTTCAGCCAAATACTTGGGTTAAAGCGCCTATGTTGATGAGATTATTATTATTATTATTATTATTATCAAGTTCACCCTGTAAAGCATTTTCTGTGTGCGGTACTGAGTCATGTCACAGCACTGCGCACGCTGCAAATACCGCTAGGTGATAAACTTTCACGGCGGAGAAGGTATTACGCTGCGGAAGCCGAAGAATGGCACTTCTGCCACGTCCAGGTCTCGCCAAACAAAGTCTGACAAACGAGGCAGGGGTGACGCTACCGGATGGAATAGCGGCTGATGCGCATGCGTGATAAGACATGCACACGTGTGCCCGTGCGGACTCCCTAGCCTGCCCGCACACGGAGCGCGATCGGGGATCCGATAAACACTGACGAACAGTTAGATATCAGTGTTCGAGGAAATGTCATCCGAGAAAGGTCGTGAACGATCGATAGATCCAACAGGTCTGAGCTGAAGTCTGTATCCTGGGCCCGTACGTAAAACTCGAGGTTGATTTAACCCACGGCAACGGGCCTAACCGAGGACAAAACCGAGAAGCCCCAAAACAAAATTAAACAAAAAAGGAAGCGAAGAAAGAGAGACAAAAATCCTTCTATAAAGGCATAGGCACCTTGCTGGAATGGACCCGCTTCCTGATTTAAAACAAGCAAAAAACAAACAAACAAACAAAAGCACAGAAAATTTAACCCGAGAGCTAGTTTAGTTCGAGGTTAGACTCTAACCCAGGCCGGGCTAAACTGACTCCCTAACCCCGACTTTTACATGCGTTTCAACTCTCTCTCTCTCTCTAACACGTTTCATCATCTCTCTCTCTCAGTAACTGAAGGGTGTGTGTGTGTGTGTGTGTGTGTGTGTGTGTGTGTGTGTGTGTGTGTGTGTGTGTGTGTGTGTGTGTGTGTGTGTGTGCACGGTGTGTGTGTGTGTGTGTGTGTGTGTGTGTGTGTGTGTGTGTGTGTGTGTGTCTGTGTCTGTGTGTGTGTGTGTGTATGTGTGTGTGTGTGTGTGTGCGTGCGCGGTGTGTGTGTGTGTGTGTGTGTGTGTGTGTGTGTGTGTGTGTGTGTGTGTGTGTGTGGATATAGTGTTGTCTTTTTTAAGTTGCTTGTCTATTATGGGCGAGTCAGATTTCAACAAATAAACACACAAACAAACAACAAATAAACAAAAAAGCGAAAAACATAACTGTATTACTCGACGTGGTGATTCCAGTAATTCTACGCCGTCTGAAGGCAAGAGATACATACATGTCTGAAACAAGTTACTTAATTGTTGATAGCTAAATTTTATATTCATCGTTGCAGATGCCTTAATTGATAGGCGCTTAAATGTGAACAGTTGCTTAAGAGAGTTTAAGAATCGATATTTTATCGAAACATAAAATTATGTTCCACGTATATATGCAGCATTGTTCTGGCAACATGGGCATCTGTGTAAGCGCTTTGTTGTAGATTGGTAAACGTTTTCCATGCCGGTCATGTCCTGTGTAGTTCAAACATTCGTTTGATACAATGTACTAATGCTATCTTCAACCTGTCTGCCATACGCTTATACACCGTCTGTATATATATACCAGCTGCATTCTTACTGTACATTTTCAATGACACTGTTTTCGTTGATGTTTGTGTGTAGTGTCTGTCCTGTGAAAAATACTAAAAAAGAAATAAACGAAGAAAAAAAAGTTAATTAATTGTCACGGTGTCATGTTTGAACGAACACGAACAAAGGAATCAATGGTGCAAATCAATTACCACCATTTCGTAAGCGAACAATACTCCGCAGAGAACCTGAACTTACATGTGTTTGTCTGATACAGTTTTGATTCCGGCACACGTTGAACGGGATACTCGTTCTGCAGCCTTTGATGTCAACGAGTGATGTATTTAGTGAAATAACATGTCAGTTGTCACGGTTGGGTGCTCAAACACGAACAAATGGATGCAGTGTTTCGGGGCTGGTTTGATGTGTTGACGTGATACAGTTTTCATAACACGATGAAAGGAATACTGCACCTATTGGGACAGTGTAATAACAGACATGACCTGCTTTACACACACACACACACACACACACACACACACACACACACACACACACACACACACACACACACACACACACACACACACACACACACACACATGAGATTAAGATTTGTTTGTGTGTGTATCAGTACTAACTGTGTAGTGTCGGACTGGCTCACTCAAGTTCTTATGTTTATAATGTTCATGCAAAAATACTCTAGATAGTTATTGTTTGTTTGTTTGTTTAGATTTGGGGAAGCAACCGATTTGCCTTTTTGTTGTTGTTGTTCTTGTGTTTTCGTAGGTTTTTTGTTGTTGGTGTGGTTTTTGGTTTTTAGTTTTTTTGGACGGGTTGTTTTGTTCAAATACGGGCGGGGAGCCGGGATGGTCGAATGGTAGAGCGTTGGACTTCTAATGTTCGGGTCGTGAGTTCGATCCCGGCTGGGGCCAAATATTTGTGCTGGCTTTTTGATCGTTGCCCCGTCTTTGAAATCACTCTATGTGGTGGAAAAGGACGTTAAACCCCCAAACACCCTCCCACGTACCCACCTACTCAAATACGGGCTCATTTGGCCTGCCGAACATACAACTTCAGATAAGCCTCTTTGTCTCTCTCTGTTTCTGTGCCGGTTCGGTTGTCTGTCTTTCTGTCTGCCCGGTGTCTGTGTGCGCCTCTCTCTCTCTCTCTCCAGTTTCGTGTCACACCGGCTTCGGGTTTTAATTCTTCTGCTCTCCTGGCTGATTTGATTAGGTGCAGGTGAGAAAATGCTAATACCCTGATGTAAGGTTCTCAGTAATTACAGCAGCCTGCTCACTGTCTGCCGGCCTCATCCAGCTTTATACGGATACATTGTGTTGGTCGGTGCAGGTGAAGCAGAAAGCCCACATCCTGCTACCGTGACCAGAGCGAGCGAGCGAGAGAGAGAGAGAGAGAGAGAGAGAGAGAGGAGAGTATTTTCCAAGGATGAGACTGATCACAGACGCGCAGGTCTCTCTTCCTGTCTGTCCTTGCCACACACACACACACACACACACACACACACACACACACACACACACACACACACACACACACACACACACACACACACACACACACACACCGGGCACACACACACACACCGGGCACACACACACACACACACACACACACACACACACACACACACACACACCGGGCATACACACACACACACACACCGGGCACACACACACACACACACACACACACACACACACACACACACACACACACACACACACACACACAGAGCATACATAACATTACATACATAGCATATAAGCCGGACATACTTGATTATCCACAGTATCACATACACAGCACGTAGCCACAGCACGTGACACTATGCATCACAGGGTGAATACACAAAGCAGCAAAACGTTAACATATGCACTGAAGGGGACTATAGAATCTGCCAATATCAAAAGCAAAGCAGAGAGAGAGAGAGAGATGATGATGATGATACGTTTATTAAGATAATTCTAGCAGGCATCTCTGCCTATCTTACAAGAAGTCCTCACTTCATTTTAGAGAGAGAGAGAGAGATGATGATGATGATACGTTTATTAAGATAATTCTAGTAGGCATCTCTGCCTATCTTACAAGAAGTCCTCACTTCATTTTAGAGAGAGAGAGAGAGATGATGATGATGATACGTTTATTAAGATAATTCTGGTAGGCATCTCTGCCAATCTTACAAGAAGTCCTCACTTCATTCTAGAGAGAGAGAGAGAGAGAGAGAGAGAGAGAGAGAGAGAGAGCAGTACAAAAACCTCAGTACAGGAGCACAAAAGACTGTGTTCTACCGTGGGTCGTGTCACGTGGACTAACGGTAGTGCAGTGATTAACGTTTATCAGCTGCATTGTCCCCGGAATACCCTCCTACCCGCCGCCCCCCCCCCCCCCCCCTCCTCAGACCCATCCCTTCCCCACCCCTGGGGCTCCCCGGGAGGCTGTAATTAATTACACTACCGCTAATCAGCCGGTGGATCCCCTCCCGAGAGAAACTGGAGGCCGGCTGATGAGTTGGGGCCAAGTCAGGAAACGAGAGAGAGAGAGCGAGAGAGAGAGAGAGAGAGAGAGAGAGAGTTGACTAACTTGGACTTATTTCCGACCAAGGCAGAGAGAGAGAGAGAAAGAGAGAGAGGGAGGTGTTATTGTGACGCAAGTCCAAACTTGAAACCTGTCCTTGCACCTACGTAACTGCGCTTTTTTAGTAAGTACCACAAAATAAATACGAAACATTGTCGGAGAGAGAGAGAGAGAGAGAGGGGCGGGGGGGGGGGGGGGTGTTACGGTGGGAGGGGTGGATATTTAGGAGTTAAGCGTCCTTTTCCACCAATGACGTGTGGGTGATATCAAAGACGGGGCAACGAAAAAACAGCCAACATAAATATTTGGCCCCAGCCGGGACTCGAACTCACGACCCGAGCATTATAAGTCCAACGATGTACCATTCATCTCAGTGTCCCGGCTCCGGGGGGGGGGGGGGGAAGAGAGAGAGAGAGAGAGAGAGAGAGAGAGAGAGAGAGAGAGAGAGAGAACGCGTGTTGGCGACAAGACGACAATGACATTACGAATTTGTTTAACAGGAATAAAAGATTAGGTGTGCAAACCTGTCGATAATCTTGTCCTTGCTACTCTACTGAAATCACAAACACAGACACACTTGAAACATTTACTTGAGACGGACCCACTTAAAAACACACACACACACACACACACACACACACACACACACACACACACACACACACACACACACACACACACAAGCATTCCACGTCAGTCTTCCTTCAATCTTCTCCACACAAAACAAAATCCCATTTTTACAAGATTAATCTTAAACAATCTTTCCCACCACACCCAATCAAACCACAGCTGATTAATTTCACACAAAAAACTCCCTCTTGGAGACAAACCCAAACTCTCCATAATTTGGAGCATTGACAGGAGGTCTTCCACTGTCACCGGTTGGAAGACTAGTCTTTGCAGACGACCATCGCATGTTCGCTTTAAAGATCTGCAGTCCCAACAAAAAGCCACAAAGATTGTGTTTAAACAACAGCGGCAACAACAACACAACTATGCGATTGTGCAATATGCACAGTAAACTCTGGCTCAGTTACACAGTTTGGAAGATCTGCAATATCAACAAAAGGCTGCAAAGATGTGTGTGCGTGCGTGCGTGCGTGCGTGCGTGCGTGCGTGTGTGTGTGTGTGTGTGGTGTGTGTGTGTGTGTGTGTTGTTGTTGTTGTTGTTGGTAGTGGTGGTGTGGGTTTGTTTGTTTGTCTGTTTTTGTTGTTGTTGTTGTTGTTTTTAAACTGCGAGTGTGTCTAATGCAGGCAGCTCTGTCAAAGTTTTCTTTTTTTTTTGTAGAGGATGGGTGGTTGGGAGTTTAACCTTCTTATTCTATCACGTATGGGTGCCAGTGATATCAAAGATGGGGCGACGAGTTTGGCCCCAGTCGGGATTCGAACTCACGACCCGAGCGTTGAAAGTCCAACGTTCTACCATTCGGCTATCCCGGCTCCCCACATTTTGTACAGTCGCAATGGATAAACAACAACAACAACAAAGAAACCCAATGTTTTTGCAGCTTTGGATAAAAAACAAACTAGTAGCAACAAAGAAACCTCAGGTTTTTGCAGCTTTTGCTGAGATAGCAGACCTTTAAGAGCTGACCGGAGGGTCAATTCGTTTGACCAATAGCGAAAGAGCTGGATGACCGTTGGGATAAACAGACAAAAGGGGAAGGATATTAGGCTGGCTTTTCGACACTGACTGAGTACGGAGCAGGGCAAAAAGTGATTAGCGCTGGAGAGCGTGAAGATTACTTTTTGAATCCATTTTTTTTTGTCAGGGAGGTGGGGTGGAAGTGGGAGGGGGGGGGGGGCGGGGCAGCGAAGGTGCCGGATAATGACGGAAGCGGGCGGAGCTGGTGATGGAAGAGAGAGAGAGAGAGAGAGAGAGAGAGAGAGAGAGAGAGAGAGATGATTCTGTTGGTTTAAACGGTTTTATTGCAATACAAGTCGTTCAAGTAAACAAAGTAAACAGAGAGAGAGAGAGAGAGATGATGATGATGATGATGATGAAACGTTTTTTTATTCAGGATAGAGCATTTAGGCATTGCTGCCTATCTTACATGCTGTCCTGCTATTCTACATTAAAGGGTATTGAGAAAAAAATCAAAACAAACAAACAAACAATAAAAATGTTTAAAAAAAAAGAAAAGTATAAACTATCTAGGGGAAATACAGGAGAGAAAAATATATCTGTAAAATATATATAGAGAGAAAAATATATATAAAAAAGAGAGAGTGAGAGAGAGAGAGAGAGAGAGAGATCATTCTGTTGGTTTAAACAGGTTTATTGCAATACAAGTCGTTCAAGTAAACAAATAATGAGCATACACAAGCACCGCTTATGATAATGCTAAGGGGGGGGGGGGGGGAACAAGTACATACTGACAGTATTGCAATGGCAGACTAAACTGGTAAGTATATATGATAAATTAAAACTACGGAAGAGAGAGAGAGAGAGAGAGAGAGAGACTGTGACGTTCTATCTGGCTCACAACAACGAAAAAAAAAAAAAAAAGATTCGGTTGGATGTTTTATTCTTGTCGGCAAAAAGCAGTGGGGGTCTATAGCTATCAATATTTGCCAGATTGCATGAACTCAAAAACAAACCAACAAATTGTGTCCTTTATTTCCTTCTCGTGTTTTTTTTTCTCTCCAGCTTCAAGGGCAACCATTCTTTAGTTGTGATCAGGAAAAACGGCTGAAATTTCACTTCAAGCAAGATGCACTTGATGCCACGAACATCTCTCTCTCTCTCTCTCTCTCTCTCTCTCTCTCTTTCTCTCTCTCTCTCTCATTTGACAAGAAGAAGATGAAATACATTGTGATCAGCTCCCACAAAAGGGTAGTTCGGGCAACCCATGAGTGATCGGAAGTCACATCCTGGGTTAGGGATCCAAGCGAACAAACTTTTTGGTGGCTACATCTTTTGCGTGGTGGCTAAGCACAGGAAAATGTCAGGTTAATGTAAGAAAAATGGCAGTGTACCTAAGCTGTACGATGATGTTTCCTCGCTGAGCTTGATTGAGGTTAGAATGAGATCCCCTATGGCGCACAGCGAACCTCACCTCGCAGTACGGTTCGCGTTGGACATTTTCCACTGAGACACGCATGCGCTGCAGCTTGTTGGGCTAAAGTATATATTTTCATGGAGTGTTATTCATCGTCAATTGTGTCCTGTCATTATATAAATATTGGTCCAGCCACCACAGAGATATCAATGTGTTGATTTTTTTTCCTATGGTTGGATCCATGACCCTCGATTCCAAGAGAGGGACACCATGACTAACAAAAGGGAGACTAAGGGTGATTGTGGGCATGTGGAGTTATTAGCGTCACTGACAAAACATAAGCTGTCATTTCAGTGGTATCATGTAGCACAATGTAGGCCTGAGATATATTTGTTGAACACTTGCTCTTGACAAGCTGCTAGTAAATGTGTGACGTGGGCCGAACCATGCCAATCATTATGGAGTGGTTGTATTATATTCTCGTGTTTAACACGTTTATAGGCTGCATTCAGACTTGAAACTTTCACAAAAGTAGTGTTAGTTGTTTAAGAACCCGATTTTATTTTTAAAAACTCAGTCACTAAATTTGTCCTGCCACCTTTATTATTATTACTTTTTTTTTTTCTCAAATGTGCTTGGGCGATTTGTCCCCCTTTTGTATGAACCCTTCACATATACTTTTTCACTGTCCCATGTACAATAATATACGCCCAAATAAACTATACTTCTAACTGTTGCACTTCGCTTTGAGAACATTTATACATGTAGTCGAAATTATCTCCTGTCATAAAAATCAAGTTGTAGACATCTGGCATTGTATTTAGATAAATGTTTTGAATTAAGCGAAAAACGAAGCAGTTTTAGCAACTTCCGGTATAAATTAATCACAATAACGACATTTCCGTACTGTGAATTTCTACTGTCAATATGATTACTTGTATAATAATAATCATAATAATAATAATAATAATGCGTGTGTACTGTGTACTGTGTATGCGTGAACCGAACCAACACGCACGCTTACGTAAATCACACTCATTCCCTCACACCCTGGGCATGAGCACATTATAACTGATCACGTGGTGCGAAGGGCGTCAGCTCAGCAATTTGTCTAAGAATTTAGAACTGCACACAGTGATTTCAAAATTTGAACCGACATTTCTAGAGCAGAGGAGGAGGAAGCCGGAATACCCGGAGAGAACCCCCGACGATCGGCCAGAAGAAACTGTGCCATATACGAGAGATAAATTCTTCACACCGCCAAGTGGGACTTGAACCTGACCTTTCGCGTTAGCGACAAAGTTTTGTTTTAAACTGATTTATTTTGTTGCACTGGTGAAAGTACAGAAAAACAGTTTGAGCATAAACAAGACTAAGTTTTAACCCACCTTGCGACAATGACCGTCGTGCCAACAGCATTAATAAACATTCGAGTTCGAGTCAGTTTTACCGAGCTGAACGCGGCACGGTACTTTCCATTCTTCCAACGCTGTCTTAAAATTGCATGTCATATCTACGTTAGAAAATCAAACTTTTTTTTTTTTTGCGAAAACGTGACATACAAACTGAAATCAGTTTACTATGAATGTCAATTAACCGAAAGGTTGGTTCTAATACACAACAGCTTGCTTCCTACTTTGGCATTTTCGTCGTGAAGGGAGCAGGTCTAAATTTGTACAGCGACCTTGTCACGTGCATTGATTGGATAATAACTGGCTAGGCGTGTGTAGCGTTACCCAGGACAAGGCCACAAGACGCCTGGTTGCGTACCTGCCACATTCACATCAAATCAGGTCAGCTGGAAAGCAAATGGCATTTATTACTTTTTTTTTCTTTTTTTTTTTTTGCTGCCCCAATTCTTTGCCGGTTCCAGTGGTGTTCCTCCAAGGTAATGGGTGGAATGCACGGAAGGCTCGGAAGCTGGGACATTTTTTATTATGCATGATGATGGAGATGAGGATGATGGTAAGATGATACTGTGGAGGTCCGTGTGGTTTGGGACTGCGGGACAGGGCCGCCTTCCACGCTTCCTGTCATAAATATCCCGGCATTAACCAGGCAAAAAGAAAGAAAGACAGACAGACAAAAAGAAAGACAGATCCAAGACAGGCTCGGATAGACAGACTCGGACAGACAGACAGACAAAAAGAAAGACAGACAGAAAGAAAGAAAGAAAGAAAGAAAGACGCATGACAGAGGGAGACAGGCAGACAGGCAGAACTTGAAGAAAGAAAGAAAAGAAAGAAAGAAAAGAAAGAAAGAAAGAAAGAAAGAAAGAAGAAAGAAAGAAAGAAAGAAAGAAAGAAAGAAAGAAAAGAAGAAAGAAAGAAAGAAAGAAGGACAGAAAGAAAAGAAAGAAGGACAGAAGAAGGAAAGAAAGAAAGAAAGAAAGAAGAAAGAAAGAAGAAAGAAAAGAAAGAAAGAAAAGAAAGACAGAAAGAAAGAAAGAAAGAAAAGAAAGAAAGAAAGAAAGAAAGAAAAGAAAGACAGAAAGAAAGAAAGAAAGAAAAGAAAGAAAGAAAGACAGACAGAAAGAAAGAAAGAAAGAAAGAAAGAAACTGAAAAATATTCAGATTCCTTTTTAGTGCAGTTTTCTCTGGACTCAGCAGTTCATAGAGAACTTTACAGTCACATGCACGAAATGATGACAACATGACAACAGACTGTTTTCATAACTTGTCGCACGTAACACTACCGAGGACTCTGATCTACCGCAACCGATACACTGACACGAAGCTCCGTACATGTCATAACCATACGTTCCATGGTGACGGATCATCTCCCCCTCGCGTGGATGCTTGCCCATGTGGCGGATTAATTAGCGCGTGTCTGCAGACGTCTTTCATTAGCATCTGTGTCACGCTTGGCTGAACGCAAACGATTCCAGGCCCAAAACATTACAAGTTTATCGAGAGCGTGTGAGCCAAATGGTTTGTTCGATATCCATAGCAGTCAGTAGTGTACCGCTTTGCTGCTGCACGGCTAGGACCGGGATAGCTTAGAAAGATATAGTGTTGGACTTTCAATGGTCGGGTTGTGAGTTCGAATCCAGGCTAAGAACCAAATATTCGTTTTGTTTCGGCGTTTTCCCTCGCTGTGTCGTCGTTGATATCACCTGCATGTGGTGGAAAAACTGAGTACGACCTGTCTTGTGACTTTGACTGACATGACTAGAATCTGGCACCGACTTTCAATGATGCAACCCGTGTCTTTGTGGTCCATAGGAGTGTTGATGCAACTCCAACATTCGAAAATCAATGAAATTCTAAAATTCCGAAACTGAAATTGCCGAGCTAGCCCGCCGCAAACACGTGATTGTCATGTGTTCATGTCCAGTGTCTGAGAGAATGCGTGTGATTTACGCGAGGGCGTGCGTGTTGAGTTTAGCTTGCGGCGTTTTGAGCCAAAGAATAAAGCATCTATATATATAAATGCGATTACTATTACTATTACTAACTTTTAAAAGCCATACCGGCGAACACCTCCCCGTCCCCTCCCTGTTCCCCTCTGCGAGTGAAGGCCTGCTTTTACCCTCGGTGCACCCGTCTTTGAAAGCGCGCGCAGTGTGCACCGAATCAAAGACAGAAACCTCATCCATCGCCTACCCTATCAATGGCCCGATGAAAACGGATGGCGTGCGATCACCGAGGGTCACCGGGTGACGAGAGCGCATGCGCGACCTATTTGCACGTGCACAGCGTGACGGCGGCACTCCGTTACGCATGCTCGTGCTTACGTGCCCCTGATCACAATCCATCATGATCAGCTTGGAGAGGCTTCGGGGGGGGGGGGGGGGGGGGGGGTTGGAGGAAGGGGGGGCGGGAGGGGGTGGGGAAGGGGGTGATCTTATTAGGTCGAGGATTTGGAAAAGCGGGGTGGGAGGGGGGGGGGGAGCTATGATGAATACACGAGACGAATGAAACAGAAAATAAGTCAAAGCCAAAACAGTTTGTAGCGGCTTCTGGGATGTGGAGGAAATACAGAAACTCAGAGCAAACGTTCCTCCAGCAGTGCCCCAAGCTCCAGGAGCAGCGTACAGCAATGTGGCCATGCAGAAGAGACCAGTCTGCACTCCAAGCTGTACGGTAGTCGGCAGGATCTTCAGAAAACGGCCCACTTCATCGTGACAACCGGCCTGCCAGTGTGACCCCAGCGACCGCCAAGAAGAAGAAGTAGAGCGAACGTGAACGTGAATGCTCCCATAGGAAACGACAACTGTACAAAGGACAAGGTAAAAACGTATAAAGTAACGGCAACAACACTGAAAAAAGTGCACAAATTCAGGTGTTACTGATTCCAAATGACAACGTCTACGTACCATGCTCTAGTAAGAAATTTGAAGGCAATGGCGGGGGTAGGGGGGGGGGGGGGGAGGGTGGTGTGAAAAAACAGGGAAGCAAGGGGCTAAGTGCTTGAGGAAGCATGCAGCAATCCCTGAGTGCATGTTCAGATACTGATACGTGACGCGTACTCCTTTGAGACGCACCCCAGGAAACCCTGCAGCAAAACAAGGCAGAGAGAGAGAGAGAGAGAGATGGGGGGTGGGGGGGGGGGGAGAGAGAGAGAGTTCCCACACGCCGCAGGCAAAGGTTGTCACAACATGGGCGCCATGATAGCAAAACGAAGGGCAATGAACCGGAACGTGCTTTCCTCCCCAGCTTTTGGGAGGATCCGGTACACAGACTGCAGAAAAACAGAAGAAAAAAAAAAGAAAGAAAGAAAGGCCGGAGAGAGAGAGAGAGAGAGAGAGAGAGGGCAATGGCTTGGAAGAGTGCAGGGGGGAGAGAGAGAGAGAGACGGCAATGGCTTGGAAGAGTGCAGGAGAGAGAGAGAGAGAGAGAGAGAGAGAGAGAGAATAATTACAACGACAATGACTTTATTTTCCGACGTTAAAAGTTTTGGCATGCACCAGTACTGACCATGTCCCAATTAACCGTAGCTAAACTACTACTAACACTGACTCGGAGAGAGAGAGAGAGAGAGAGAGCGAGAGAGAGAGAGAGAGAGAGAGCCAATGGCTCGGAAGAGTGATGTGCCAGCCGCAACTTTTGTTTCCCTGAGAACCGCCTTTGATGCTAGAATCAATAAAAATTAATTGCGCGGGTGAGACTCTCAACTGACGCGCGGTAATTGTCAATAATGGAGAAGGTGAGAAAAGGGAGTTTTTTTTCTGTAGGAACTGTTTTCTGAATTTTTACGGCCTTCCCTTCGGTGCACGCGTTTTTCCTAGTCCCCTGAGAGCCGGCGACAACAGAACTGAGTATAGACGAACTGTCGTTGGCAGTGAATGAACAAACTAAAAAAAACATCACTGACCTTTTCGCAAACTGGTTTGAATGCAGTGATGGGCAAAACATTTAATGGCCTGTGGCTGTTTTAAAGTCGTCGATAACTGTTTGGATGGAAGGAAAAGAAAAGAAAAGACAGACAGAAGGAAAACAGCAGCTGACAAAAGCACACTTAAACATTTTAGTTTGTCACTTGTGCGTACGTGAGGCTGGCAGCTACATATAGAAGGATTGTTGCTGCTAAAATAATAACGTCTGTCTGTGCGCCTCTGTGTGTGTGTGTGTGTGTGTGTGTGTGTGTTAGAAGATACAAACGCACGAGGTCTCAAAATCTATAAATTCCTTATCAGCCTCAGGTATCATAGTCAGGCCTAAAATGCTTCAATCTAGAAACAAAAATTACCATGCACAGACCATTCAATGGCACTCACCTGACAGGAGTGTACAAAAATGAATGTCTCCTTTTCCGTTCAGGCCTCACAAGAGTAATGCGAGTCTACATTCTGTTTAGGCCGTAAAGCCACTTTACTCAAATCCACTCACGTCATCTATGCCGGTTTTGTGCTCAAAACATCCCAGCTTCGCTGACAGCTTCATTCCTGTTGCAACCCCCCTGGCATGGGCCTTGCCCCACAAAATACAAAAATCACGAAAATCACGCTTTCTCGTGACAGTAAATATCACTACAAACTCAGTAGCACACTCGCCAAACAGGGTCCCTCCAATAAACTTGATACCACGCTCTATTTATGTGCTTCGTCTGTGTGTGTGTGTGTGTGTGTGTGTGTGTGTGTGTGTGCTCCAACTCGCTCAGTGCCCCGGTGACGTATTGCAATAAACAGAGACATTCCACACGTTCCAGCCATGAACAAATTACGCCATCCCAAGTCTCTTCTCTCAGATCTTACGACTTTCGAATTCCTTCCCAGCACACGCTTTCAAATGTTATTTTTCTTACGGATTTTTCTTAGAATCCACACTAATCTATGTACGGTTGAGACGCAGAATTCACACCATACGTGTGTCTTAAACTAATCCCGTAAGCATGCGACAGTCCGTGAACCACCGGCGCGCGAAAATCACCTGGAAATTGGCACCTGTTGAGCTCCAGTCATCCGTGCCTATCAGGTAAGATCGGTAACCGTGCCTGGCGCGATCGTGGCACTGAGAGCCAGGCTTCAAAGCTTTGCGTGACACATCTGACTGACGCCCTCGCGTTTAAACCCTCGTCGTAATCACGCTCGCGTTCAGACTTTTGGCGTGAACCGATCCATGAGTAAGTGAAATGATAGCGATTATTGTTGCCGATTGACTCCTTAATGGGGGCAGGTTTTCGCAGTGGGTCGCTGTTTGAACAACTGAGACAACCGGTGAGTAAGGGTTACCCGATTGCCCACCCGGTTTCAGTATCTGACCTCGAATCTCAGTCCCAGATCGGGGTGGAATTATTCCGGGTGGGTGGGTGATCGGTCGTTTAGTTGTTGCGGCGTGTTGTGCTCAGCTATTCAAATACAGGGTGGCGATATCCGTGAACTGCAGTTTTACGAACAGCCTCAGTCCGAATCTAACGAATGTTTCTGTGCTCTCCTCCCTCACTGAGTCACCCGGGGAGCCGGGGTGGCCGAATGGTAGAGCGTTGGACTTCTAATGCTCGGGTCTTGAGTTCGTATCCCGGCTGGAGCCAAATATTTGTACTGGCTTTTTCATCGTTGCCCTTGTCTTTGATATCACCAGTATATAGTGGAAAAGGACGTTAAACCCCCAAACACCCACCCAACACCCACCCACTCAGTCACCCCAGCCCCAATTTACTGTGAGGGGGATGTGGTGAGGAGGTTTTGTTTCTCTGTTTTCTGTTGTGTGTGTGTGTGTGTGTGTGTGTGTGTGTGTGTGTGTGTGTGTGTTTGTTTGTTTGTTTGTTTGTTTTAATAAGAACATTTCTGTCTATGAAATTTACCATACCGCTGAGGAATCAGTCATGTTGGTTTAAACAGTTTTATTCATTTTGAAAAAAAATATAAATATGCACTGTCACAATTTTCACGAGGCAGAGCACAAGTCAAAAACTTGTAAGTGTGCTCGTAAGTACAGAAACATGTGCGGCGGAGGCGTCAAATACAGTATTATGATAGGACAGATCTGTAAAGAAAGAGATAGGAAGAAAGGGAATAGAGAGAATGGCCAATAAGTACTGTACAAAGAAAAATGCAGTGGGACTGTGGTTTCAACTGTGGCAGCAGGTTGTTCACAGTCATGTTCACAGGCAGGGCTCGATGCCCTTATTCCCAACAGGTCAGTCATTAATTAGTCATGGTAAATACAATTATGTTATGCATGTGAGTTAAACGATCGAAATACCCGGATGTCGGGTTGTAAACTCTCTCTCTCTCTCTCTCTCTCTCTCTCTCTCTCTCTCTCTCTCTCTCTCTCTCTTCTACAATGCATTTTTTTGTGGCGCCCGGAGTGCAGTCTTCTTTGCCAATTTCCCCTCGCAGTCTCCAAGTCTCCATCTTTTTCTTTTTCTCAGCCAAATTTTGGCCCCTCCTGGTCTGAGAGACGACTCCTTTCACAGCGAACAAACTAGATTTTACATAAATACAATCCCACTTTGCTGCAGGAATTTAAAGGGACTCATGCTGCCATTTTGTGTTTCTCACAGATCGTTCTGAGCGGTTATTGTGCCATCTATCATCAAACTACTTAAACTGACGCCTGGACAGTGACAGCGTCTGAAACGCTGGCACGGAGCCGACAGAAGCGCACTAAATGACGCGGCGACCACACCGGCTGAGCGCTCCGGTAGTGTAACAAAAATCGTAAAGTTTGAATGTTCGACCGCTCGCGCAGAGTGTAAAGAACATTGTAACGCATTAAGAGCTGTACTAATCACTGAGCAAGATAAAGTATTTCGAGCGTACAGATGCACTCACGAGCGAAACCGGGTGTTCCAAAACATAAAAAAGGCTTAACAAAACTGGAATTAGCCAGTTTAACTTCTGTAGAACCGTTTGGAAAGCGTAAGACTGTTTCGGACTTCAAGTTGAGGGGAGAATTAAGTGCAATGGGAAAATACATCAGTGGTGCTAACTGCATCCCTTTCGAATCGAAATTATGATAACAGTAAAATTAATATAAATAGAAATTCAAATTTAATTCAGTTATTGCTTTCTTTGTTAGTAGAACACAAAACGTTAAGGCAATATTTTACAGCCGCACAACGTGATCGAAACAAATGTTCAGTCTTCATTGACATTTGTCAAGGTCCCATTCATTCGCGAAATGTCCAATTTCGGGTTTGTTTGTTGTTTTCACAGGTCGACATAATTATGTCCGATTATTTCTGCGCTAGTGAGCAAGAATGGACGACCCCCACTCCTGTCAATCAAAAGGGCCGAGCCCCCCAAAATTCAGCCAATCGCGTCCCGCGGTATCATGAGCACAACACATGGTCTGCCTGTCTCTGCCTGGTTTGCTCATTGTCTGTCTGGCAAACCCGGCGAATGTAAGAACTGGTGTATTTGAAACTCACGTACAAGCAACAACTGATTACTACTTACAGGTTTTAGCAGAACGATTGCCTCGTCTTTCTCGGGGGAGCCGGGGTGGAAAAAAATGGTAGAAGTGTTGGACTTCCAATGCTCGGGTCGTGAGTTCGAATCCCGGCTGGGGCCAGATATTTGTGCTGGCTTTTTCGTCGTTGCCCCGTCTTTGATATCACCCGTATGTGGTGGAAAAGGACGTTAAACTCCCAAACCCCCACCCACCCACCCTCGTCTTTCTTGGTCTTAGCTATTCAAACGACTGTAGTAGATCAGTCCCTGCAACGCACACAGCCTTTGCCAGCTTAGAGAATTTCCCCAAGACTTAACGGCCTGAGGGTGCAACTCTTACGACTTCGACAGAACTGCTGACCGTTCCTTGCCGGTCATTCTTACATTGTGTTTCTCTAGCACATTACTTCAGCCTGACAGACAACCAATGACTGAGTTTTGAGGCAAACCTCTGCTAATTCGGGTGTTTTTCTTGTGAAATGGCTTGTCATTTTCTGCCTGTCCTACTCAATTTCACTTTCAGGATCACGTGTCATTCGGCAGGGCGGTTGTTAACGTTGTCAGTTTCCACACAAACAGAACAGTGGCAGAGTTTTGTAGAGAAGGAGCAGAGAAGATTGTCGTATGTTGTTGTTGTTGTTGATGTCGTCGTTGTTGATGATGATGTTGATGTCGTTGTTGATGTTGTTGTTGTTGTTGTTGATGATGATGATGATGTTGCTGCTGATACTGTTGTTGTTGCTGATACTGATGTTGCTGTTGTTGTTGTTGTTTTGGCGTTCCCAGGGTCATCATCACACTGGATGAGAGGGCTGTCTGTGCGACAGCTCAGATTCAAGTACCCCGCCAGGTGGGCAGCCACATTCCGTCTTAGGAGGACTGTGGTATGAACTAATCAACTTTCCGGCCAAACCTTTCATACAACTTTCTATCGTCATTGTCTTGCCTTTTGGATAAGATCATCACTCGCTTATCAAACCCATGGCGTTTTTAAAGGTCTCTGAACAAAAATGAACGTGGGGGTGGTGCTTTGGAAAGTTGATGCCATGCAAGCCTTCCTCTTGTGACTGAGACTACAGTCGATAATTTTGTTTGACGTGGTGTACGATGTTTCCCAAACTGGAAGATATCTTGACTAAAATGACTGTAGGCGTGGTGTTTTGGAACGTCGGTCCCATACAAGCCTTACCCCTTTGACTGAGACTTCAGTCGATAATGATGCTGACGTGGTGTACGATGTTTCCCAAACTGGAAGATATCTCGACTAAAATGACTGTAGGCGTGGTGTTTTGGAACGTCGGTCCCATGCAAGCCTTGTCCCTTTGACTGAGACTTCAGTCGATAATGATGCTGACGTGGTGTACGATGTTTTCCAAACTTGAAGATGTCTGTGACCACTCGCTGAAACGATGTTTCGCCGTAAAAAATGACAACACGGTGAAACGACGTTGTTGTTGTTGTTGTTGTTGGTAATGGTGGTGATAGTGGCGGGTTCAGTTTACGCCCTTTGCCGCCAAAGAAGGGTGATTTGAAAAACGGGTCAGCGAGGGTAAAGCCGTACGGCACAAACGTTTGGCTCCCACTGAACCGGGATTTGAACTCACGACCCGAGCATTAAAAGTTCAGCGCTATGCTCGGCTGTCCGGGCTTCCGTGAACAATGGAACGGACATGAGTAAAATGATGTGCCACAGTGTGTGTGTGTGTGTGTGTGTGTGTGTGTGTGTGTGTGTGTGTGTGTGTGTGTGTGTGTGTGTGTGTGTGTGTGTGTGTGTGTGTGTGTGTGTGTGTGTGTGTGTGTGTGTGTGTTCCACTTTTGACCATTCCTCGCCCAACTCTATGACTCATCACTTCGACCACATTCAATCATCGCCTATAACCACCATGACCTTTTAAAACAAAAATCTTTTTGCGTTTTGAAAGTTGCGATTTTTTTTATTCAGTCTTCCCGCGAAGTTGGAGTGGACTGGACATGAAGACATCGGCTTTTTCCTAAATGCCAGCAGAAATTGAATGTTCTGTCAAACTTTCGCGGTGAGAAACATAAATTGCGGACAGCAAATACACAAAAAAGCAAAAAAAAAAAAAAAACCCAGAAAAATCTCAGAAAGCGGAGAGAAGCAGAGACCGAATTAGAGAGTTGTCATTTTGTGTTGGAAGCACTCAATCAGCATGTCAAGGGCTTGTCATCTACATCTCTCTGCCTCATTCAATCCTTCTGACGCAGCAGCGAAAAAGTGGACGTGATGCCGCTAGGCGGGTTTGTCTGTGTCTGGATTTATCAGCGGAAACCGCTCGAAGGATGCATTAAGTTTTGCTGGCGTTCCAGGAGACGTGTAGTTTGTGTCAAACGAGGAAATCGAGGTAAAATGTCGGCCATTTGTACATTGTGCGGAAGGAGACAGCGATTCTGGCACTGTGACTTGCGACCACTTTGCTCCTGGAGGCTGATT